>JAMYXO010006598.1:0-13351 GCA_033310375.1 Conus canariensis | reverse complement strand
AGGCTTATGGATAAGTCTCTGTCGGGGGTCTATTTTGGAGGAAAACGTTTGTTTTTACGAACCGAACTGTACCTCCTTTTTGGGTTTATGGATCAATTATCCTTAGCGTATTCCTATCGAGACGTTATAAAATATGTATTCGCACAATCGTTAGACAAGATTTTTTAAGGGTTTTAAAGGTTTTGGTAAGGTGAATTGATATCTGAAGAGCCTTCTTCCCATACTGCCAAGATAATGGGGTTTAGCTTTTTGTGTTGTGGGGGGGGTGGGGGTGGGGGGGGGGGGGGTTTGTACTTCAATATCGCAATCCCTCCATCACCACCCCAGTTATCACATTGCCAAAAGTCCCGAACACAAAAAGTGTTAGGGGTATTATCATCCACCATACCACTGATATGGCTGTAGAAAATTGGGCTGAATCAAGTGTTTTAACAGTAAACATTTTCATTGGGTTTTGAATTATAAATTTTCCTCAAGAGGATTCCATGTTGATGTCTCCACAAATATGGGGGGTTCGGGAAAAAGGGGATGCGTTTGTGAAGCAGCCATTAAAAAGAAAAAGGTTTCTTGAAAGCGTAATTCCGTATTGTTAAAGGACAGGAAGAAACGTTGCATTGTGACTGTATTCACGAGCCAGCACGTGACATTTAAAACCAACCAAACAGTTTTGTGAATAGGCCCCTTAATGAACAAATCGCCTGGTTGCTCAGTAAACCCCACACAAAACAACACACACACACACACACACACACACAACACACACCACCACGCACCCACCACGCACACACGCACAAACACAAACCAATAACACACACACGATATTTTGACACATATACTATTATCATGCCCGCAAAAGCGCAATGGGCCCCTTTCTCTTCTCCCCTTCTCCTTTTTTGTTTTTCCCTTCTCTCTCCTTTTCTTCCCCTCTCTCTTCTCTTGACCCCTTTTTTCCCTTTCCCTTTTTCCTCTTAACATCCTGGAGCGTCGCGGTTAACAAGTTTTCAAAAATTTAAAAAGCCATTTTGAGAGGTTTGTTTTTAGACCTTTGTACAAAGTTGGTACTTCTCAAATTATCGGTCTCTTCAGGTAAATGTAACAAAAAAAATTGATATTCTCCTTTTTAAATGTTAAGATGTCGATAAATAAAAGCCGTTTTCATATTATAAAATCAAAGAACAAAACGTGCACCCTCACTATCTTTGCGACACATTTATTGTGTGAAAGTGTACGAGATGATTAAAGATGAATTTTCATTCCCCGCCTAACAACAGATTTAATCATGTCATCCTTCACGTATGAACGGTAACTATGATTGAAGTTATGTCATCAAAAGAATGAAAAAAAAAAGAGCTTGTGCCATTTTAAACCATCTTTCACAGGTTCCTTCTTGACAGCCCAAATTTCTTGATGTTTTACTATTTCTTAGTTTGATGCCTATGTACGTATTTGTTAACTCATCACACCCGTCAATCTCTCCTCTCTCCCCCCTCTCTTCCTCTCTCCCCTCCTCTCCCCTCTCCTCCTCTCTCTCTCCTCTCCTCTCTCTTCTTCTTTTCTCTCTGGTTGCTGTAGAGGGAGAGGAATATGTTGGTTTTTCATGACATGGATGTTTGAACCCGTCTTGATTTTCTGTATTTTTGGTTTTTGTTTCAATTTTTGTTTTCCCTTTTCCTCGTAATCTTGCATTGTGTATGTGTTTATTCGCTGAATACCTGATTTCTGTTAAGAGCATAGTGTGAAGAAAAGCTTTCAGCGTATATGTTTACCCTAATAAAAATATTCGTATTCTCTCTCTCTCTCTCCCCTTCCTCTCTCCTCTCTCTCTCCTCTCTCCTCTCTCTCCCTCTCTCTCTCTGTGGTCGAGTAAAATGCGCGGCAGTTAACAAGGGTTTTCAGCCCTTTAGATATGATGTTGGCAAATCATGAGTGTACCCAATCAAATTTAACCATATATGTACACCAGCACAAGGTACTGCGTGATGAGTCTTAGTAAGGGTGTTGTTTTCATTTTTATTCGTAAAAATGCTGTTGGGTTCACTTATTTAATTTGTACAAGGGCCCTTCTTATTTTGTTTTGCTTGGTTTTGTTTTGTTTTGTTTGCTTTGTTTTATGTGTGCTTACCCTTTCAATAAGGACCGCCCCACCTTTACCACAAGACCGGTTTTTAGCTTTAAACTCTCTCTCTCTTTTCTCCTCTCTCTCTCTCTCCCCTCTCTCTCTCTCTCCTCTCTCTTGTGTGAATGTGGTGTGCGAGTTTGCGCAAGTCCCGCGCGCGCATGTGTGGTGTGTGTGTGTGGTTTGTGTGTGTGGTGGTGTGTGTGGTTTTTGTTGTGTTTGTGTCCCGGGTTTTTGGTGTGGGGGTGTGTGTGTGTGGGTGATGTTTTGTGGGGGTGTGGGGTGGGTTGTGGGCTCGTTTGTTTGGCGTTTTTTGTGCGGGGCCATTTTGGTGGCCTGTGTGCGCGTCACCGCGCCTGTGTGTAGTGTGTGTGTGTGTGTGTGTGTGTGTTGTGTGTGTGTGTTGTGTGTGTGTTTTTGTGGTGCGTGCGTGCGGGGGCGCGCCCCATAATCAATTTCAGCTATGAACGGGCACTTTTAGATCTTTATAACGACTAATAATTTCTCCTTCGGGACCAAATCCCGCTTCGTGTTCACACTGGCTCTGGCTACATGCGAGGTGGAGTGCCCCCAAATTTTTCCCTGTTTATTGTTTAATCTTTCGACTCCAAAAATGAATTTATAACCCTGACCCTGAGATGTGTTCAAAGGTTGCGGTAGTTTGGGCATGGGCTGAAATACCTTCGTAGGTTTAAAAAGTTGTTTGAAGGGGAATGGGGCAAAGAAAAAAGGGGAAAAAAATTTTCGTGTCTGTTTGTAGTCTCTATCAGAATTATGTATGCAGCTAAACGGGGGAAAATCCCGGGTGGAATTTCGTCCCCTTAACGATGGTCCTGAAAATATTGATCTCTAGAAAAAAGTCCTAGATAAATGTAAAAACAAAACAAAACAAAGCACCCAGGCATCTTCCTTTTTTATTGATAAAAATGAACGGTGCTGGGCTGTTGTTGTTTTTTTCTGAGGACACATGACAGCCTTTCTACCTGATTCCCTTTAGGAGTTTGTCAAAACTGCATGTACGTAGGGAGGTAGGATGACAATTGTTTTTATGGCTTAGCTTTGAATAAACTTAAAAAAACGAAAAAAAAAACTATTTTGCCGAACGAAAGAGACAAAAAAAATTAAAAGACACCGCGACGCGTTTTTTGACCTTTTGGTCTTCTTTAGGCAAAACAAACAGATTCAAACAATGGAAAAGGAGAACGAACGATTTTTATTTTCTCAAATTAGACCAAAAAATGGATGTGAATCGAGGCGCGGGGAAAAGGTAACAATACGAGGAAATCATAACAACAACCACAACAACAATAATAAAAATAACAATAATGATCTACAGTATAATAATGTAATTAAAAATAATAATGAAATAAAAATAAAATTTTTGATAAAGATGATGAAGAAAAAAATTTGACGTAAACGTAAATTATGAACGTAAATTTGAAATGACAAAGAAAACATGAGGGGAAAAATAAAAAAGAATTTTTTGAGGGAAAGAGGTAGAAAGAACCTAAGGGCCGAGGCTTTGGTGTCCAGCCTAATTTATTTTGTTTTAATCGTCGTTTTCTCCGTAGTGTTACTTGGGGGGGCTCTTTTCAAGTCAGTAGTAGTTGTTTTCCCTTTTGGTATGTGCGATACTTTGATGAGGTACCACGAAATATTACCAGGAAATTTAAAATTGTTATAGAAATTTTTTTGTGAAGCTGTGTCGCCGAGGTGCCCTTAAAATCCTAAAGAATATTTATGTGCTCTAATTGTACCCCCTCAGTGCGTCGGGGGGCTGAATTTATTGAGTAACATTGTAATATCAAATACACGGGAAAAGCAATTAATTTTTGTTTAGATCCAAAAATACGTGGAATCAAAAAATTTATTGTGTTCTAGGGGATTTTGCTGAAATCGTGTTTCTCCGGGATTAAATATTGGTTGGGGCCCTTTAAATTTCTACGGTTCTTCTTGGTTTTACTGTGCTTTATAAATCTGCGGGTTCTTCTTCTGGGGTTTGCTTACTTTATGAATCTGCGGTTCTTCTGTGGTTTCTGTGCTTTAATAAATCTGCGGCTCTTTTCTGTGGATTGTGTGCTTTGTGAATTCTGCGGTTCTTCTGCTATGGATTACTGGCCTTGTGAATTTGGGGTTCTTCTTTGATTTTTTGACGTGTTTTTATTGTGCTTTTTGTGTGGGCCCCCTGTTTCTTTCTTTCATCGCTTTTTTTTTGGGTGAAGGGCTGTGCTTATCAGGGAACCATGGTTATCCTTTTTTCTTCTTTTGTTTTTGTAGATTTTTTGGTTGGGTACTGGGAAAACCGAGTGTGTTGATGATTGGGGTAACACTGTTTGGACCGGGCGCCCCGGCGAGATCTGTAAAATGTATCAAGATAGTACTAGATATGCGATATCTGATGAAATAAACAAAAAAAACAGGGGGGGAAAAATAAAAAAAAATTTTTTTGGGGAAAAGGGGAGGAGAAAAAACCCAAAAGGGCCGAGGCTTTGGTGTCCACCCTTTAATTTTATTTTGTTTTAATCGTCGTTTTTCTCCGTAGTGTTACTAAAGTCTTTAATTTACCCCTTTATAAAAAAATAATACCCCTTTTAAACCCAACTAAAAATACTATTCCCAAAAAATAACAAATCCTAATCCTCCAAAATGGACTTTCACTTTTTTTTTAAAATATCACTCAAAAACTTAATCCTATAACTTTAAATTTCATAAAAAAATACATTAATGGAACATCACTACGCTACTTTTTTTTAAAAAGGGCCCAGACGGCTATGATTTAAAGGTTGCCCCCCCCCCCCCCCTTCCCCCACATTGCCCAAATTATGGAAAATAATGGGTTTTTAATTTTAGACTTGAAAGAAGAGATGAATCTGAATGTCGGAACGCCTGGCGTCTTTTCCACGTCGTGGAGTTGAAAAGAAAAGATTTTCCCCAGTAGATCCTAAAACGAGTCTTGGGGGGGAAGGGGGGTCGCCCAGCCCCGGGAGCGGTTGTCGGGGGGGGGGTTTGTTTTTTTTAAGGAGATCGGGAAGATAAAAAGGTCCATTTTAAAAAAAGGGGGGCAAAAAATGGAGTTAAATTTTTGTACGAGATTTTTTTGAGACAGACCCCCTTTTGGGGAGTGGAGGAGAGGCGAAATGTGGCTGTTTTCTTGCTTCCAAACGATTGGGGCTGCTTTTTTTTTTGGAAAATTTCGTGAAATTTTTTTTCGGGTTTTTTTGGGAAAGGGCCGGCCAAAGTGAGTTGCAGTAATCTATTCTAATAAGACAAATGCACAAATGGGGTTTTTTTTGTAGCATCTGAAAGAAAAAAAGGTAACGTACAGAGAAAAATTCTTCTTATTTAAAAAAAGGCAATTTTTGCAAAAATTTTTGAAACCTGTTTCTCAAAGGAGGGGGTTTGGGAAGTATCCCCCCAAACTGCGGACAGAGGTGGGGGACAAGCGCAAGTCTTTGATAGTGACATTTAAAAGGCAAAAAGGGATGGTTGGCTGTTTTTGTCACAAAACATTTTTTCCCCGTCTTGTGCCTTTTTATTTGTAGTTTTTTGGTTGTCACCCAGTCCTCAGGTCTGCAAGGGAGCCCCGCGTCCGAGAAATCATGAGTCAGTTTCACAAGGGGAAAGCCGATATAAAGCTGAGGTGTTTTTCTAAAAAGGGAGAAAATTTTTTTTGGCTTCTTTTGGGATAAAAAAACCCCGGGTAAATTTTTAAAAATCCGTACCCCCGGCCCGTCTGATAAAACTCCATTTGTGGTCGTCTGAAAAGGGGAAACAGATACTCTACTTTTCAAAACGGGGGGCCACTCTCTGGTTCCTCGCGATCGGGGAAGTAACTTTGGGGGGTTTTACCCTTTTAAAGGGTATCAGGGGTTTTGGTTCCCAAAGTGGGGGGGGGAAAAATTTTTTTGGGGGGCCCCTTTGTGGTGGGGGCCCCTTTTTAAAACCCCGGGTTTTTTTCGGGTTTTGCAAGTGTTTGTGTTTTTTTGTGTTAAAAAAAAGGGGACAGTATTTTTTTGGTGTCCATGGAAGTCAGGTAAAAAACCTTTTGGGTGTTTGCCCTTACCCAACCCAACATTTGTCCTTTTGGGGTTTGGGGGAAAACCCCTTTTTTGGGCGAGAACTCGCTGAAGCAAACCCCCCCAGTCCCTTTTTGTTGTTCTTGATATCCTTTTGTTTGTTTTGGGGCTGCTGGGGGTTCCCAGGAAAACCCCCTTTTTGGAGTTTTGGTTCGGGTGGGGGGGAAATTTGATTTTTGGGTTCTGCTGAACTGGTGCTACTATTTGTGGCTTTTCGAAAAAGGGTTATTTTCTGACAGCCCCAGATTTTTGGAACCCACATTTAAAGGGGGGTTTTTTTGGTGGCCCGTGGGGTATTTCCCCACGGGCTACAGTTTCAGTCAGTTGTCCTTTTTTTTGTGGGGGATTTGACTTTTTTGTGTTTTGGGATCCCCCGTCGCAGATCTCTTTGTGGGAAAAGAAACCTGGGTTTCTGTGGCGATGGTTTAGTGATGTATCGGGGTAAACCCCTTTTTTTTTTCCCGCCTTTTACGAGGGTGATAAACTTTGGGGAAAAAAAAAAACCCCCTTTTGTCTTTTTCCCCGATAAATTAACTTTTCCCTTTTGGGACCTTGTTCGAAAAAGAAAGTGACGCGTCTTGAAGCCCGTGCTTCCATCAGCGTTTCGGGTGAGGTAAGAAGTAGGTACAATACCTTTTTTTCTTTTTGTTGATGGTGTTGACGGTATCAAAAGGGGGAGGTTTTTGTCCAGTACCCCTTGCGTTTTGTTCCAATCATCAGTACTCCTTTGATCGTTGGCGTTGATCTTTTTGGCCCTGTCTCCTCCCTCGGAACAAGGTCATCGTTTTTCTTGCCTGATTGACATTTCTACCCCCTTTTTCCCGGGGGTGTTTCCGTTTTAAGGGTATTCCCTTTTTGCGGGCAGAAGCATTTTTGGGAATCTTTTTTCGTTTAGGTTTTTCCCAAAGGGATTCTATCTGATCGGGTAACAGTTAACTCTGGCTTATGAAGATTTCATGCTTTGTGTGGTGCAAAGGGCTACTTTCACGCCCTACTCGCAGGGAAATGGGCTGTTAAAAGGTTTCGTGGGACTTTGAAGTCCTGTTGAAAAAGTTTTTCCGCATCACCCAAAGGGGCCCTGGATCGTTTTTTTGCCTGACTGTTGTTTGCGGGGCAGAGAGTTTCCTTGGAGTACAGGTTTTTCTCCCTTTCAGTTGCTGTTTGGTCGGGAGGGTTTGTGGTCCTATTGCTTTACTACAGGGGGCGTGGACTCAGTGATGCTCAGGATGTTGAAGCAAAAACCCCTTATTACTTGTTTGAACTCAAGAATTCATTGTGAATCATGTAAGTTAGCCAGGAGAATTCGGATTCCGCTTTGAAGTGTAAAAAGTACTTTGACAAAGAAGGGCCAGGGAACGCCGTTTCAAAGTTTTTGATGAAGTTTTTAGTTTTGTTACCGAAGATTCTAACAAAGTTGTTAGCCAGTTGGGGCAGGGCCTTTCCCAGTAGTCAAAAGTTTTTCATCCAGATTACAAGGGTTTTTGTAAGGGCAAAGGGAAAAAGTCTTTCTTTCGAAAAAAGCTCAAAAAAATAATTCGTCTGCTGTTGTATCTACTTCTGATGTTGGTTGTACCTACAGTTGTTCTTTCACAAGGTACTTCAGTGCCCTTTTGGGCAGAGATAGCACCTTTTTGGGTTTGTGAGCAGGAACAGGTTTTTCTGGAGGTTTCTCCAGGAGTTGGTCTTTTTGTGGTCCCTCCCCGGAGTCCGTTTGTACTGTTCAGAAGTAGTTTTACAGTTTTTGTCGTCCCGGCTGTGGACCCTTTACCCTTCCCACTTTAAAAATTTTTTTCCGATGGCGTCTTCTATGCCAGATAAGATGTTGTTCTGTACAGTTTGATTGTGCTTTTCTGACAGCAGTTCCAGGGATTTTCGTGCAGTCTTTGATGATTTTTTAGGCATTTTGACTCCTAAACCCGGTTTCTTTTTCAGGTGTTTTTACTATTAGAGATTCCCTCTTACTTTGATGTACCCGGTTTGAAAGAAGCGTTTGATATCCCTTTTTTTTCTAAGAGGTTGTCGAGGAGGGAAGGACTTTTTTTGATCTTGGTATCATTGAGCCATCAAATTTCTGTATTTCCCCTCCGTTGTGTTGGTCAGGAAGAAAGAAAGGTACATGTCATTTTGCATTAATTTCAGATTTTTGAACAAGATTCCGTCTTTGATGCCGAACCATCCCGATGTTGAGATTTTTTTTGCAAAAGGGTACTGATGCTCAGTTTTTCACAAAAAATAGTCTTTCAAAGGATATTGGCAGATCGTGGTTTAAGCCCCGAGGTCGTCCCCAAGACGGGTTTTAAACACACATGGGTTTTATTCCGTTTGTCAGGATGCCCTTTTTGGGCTTATACGGCTCTGCATTTTGCACGAGATGGCTGTTTTGGGATTTTGATCATTTTCTGCCCTCATTTTTTTTTTTTACGATATTCTTGTGTACAGTTTTGTCTTGGGATGCCCCTTTAAAAATGTGAAGGGGGTTTTTTTGCTCTCTCGTTTTGGGTCTTTCAACCTCACAGCTCGTCCTTCGAAGTCGAGGCAGGCTTTCGTTTTATTGAGTTCCCTTTGGGCAGTTTTTGGGGTGGTACTATGCTCCTTAAGGGGAAGAAGGGTTTTATAAGATTTTGGAATTTTTTCCCCTACTACTACCCGGAAGCAGGTCAGTCTTTGTTGGGGTTTGCTCAGTTTTTACAGGAGTATGTTCCTGGGTTCGCACTTTGAGTGCCCACTGTCGGATTTGATCAAAGATGGATCGTGCTGGAAGGTCTATTTCTTGGACTCCTGAGTGTGCTGAAACTTTGAAAAGAAATTAGGGTGTTTGTCTTCTGCACCCGTGTTGTTGTTACCTGGGTTTTGGTAATCCTTTTGTTCTCAGGACTGATAAGTTCTGGGTTGGGTGCGTATTGTTCAGGAGAGTGATGTGTCCTTACCCGTCGGGGTTTGTAGTCAAAGTTGCTGGACGTGAGGGGAAAGGCGTACAGTTTCTATTGAGCGGGAAAGTTTAGCCCTTTGTTGGGCTGGCAGAAGTTTGTTTGGGTTCCTTTTGGGGATCAGATTTATCCCGCAGACGGATCATCTCCCTTGACGTACCTGGAAGTCAAACTTTAAGAACTCAAGAAATTTTGGATGGGGGGTTGTCGTTGCAGGAATTCTCGTTTTAAGTCCAGCCAGTTTCCCTGGTTCGGGGAATGTTTTCCGCCTTCCTCCCGTTCATGTGAAAAACACTTGATCCCTTAGGAAAAAGAGGTTCCTTGTGTGAACTGTAGTTTTTGAAGCTGTTTTTATGTATGATTTCTGGGTTTGTGATTCTGCGTTTTTTCCTCTTTAAAAAAAACAATTTGGCCCCTTCTTTGTTTTTTTTTTTAGGAGGGGGGGAGTATTTGGGGGACGTCAACGTAAATTATGACGCAACTTGAAAATGGGCATAAGAACATGATGAAAAATAATAAAAATTTTTGAGGAAAAAAGGAAGCAAAAAACTAAAGGCCGGGCTTTGGTGTCCGCCTAATTTTTTTGTTTTAATCGTCGTTTTTTTCCGTAGGTTACTATGTGGAGAGGCTGACTTTCAATCGTAGTACGTGATGTTCATTGTGTATGTGCGATCTTCTGATGAGGTACCAGCGAAAAAAATTTCCCGGAAATTTTTTGTTATAGAAATTTGTGAATGCTTTTTCGCCGAGAGTGCTTAAAACTCCGCAAAGAATATTTATGTGCTCTAATTGTTCCCCTCATGTGCGTCGGTGGGCGAATTTTTTTGATGTGAACATTGTAATATCAATAAAGGAAAACTAATAATTTTTGTTTTTAGTCAACAATACGTGGGGAATCGAAGTTTATTTTTGTTTATGGGACTTTTTTGAAATCGGTTCTCCAGGGGGTTTCAAAATGGTTGCTGTCCTTGTGAATCACGGTTTCTTCTATGGTTTACTGTGCTTTATGAAATCTGCGGGTTCTTTTTTGGGATTGCTGACTTTAAAAAAAAGCGGTTTTCTGTGGATTACTGTGCTTTTTGAATCTGGGCTCTTTTCTTGGGATTTTCTGGCTTTGTGAATTGGGGTTTTTTCTGCTAGGATTACTGTGCCTTGGAATTTGGGGTTCTTCTTCTGATAGTTTGCGTGATTTATTGTGGCTTTTGTTGTTTTGAGACCCTGTTTTTCTTCTTCATCGCTTGGGGTTTGTGAACGGCTTTTGTTATATTTGGGAAACCCTTGGTTATCCTTTTTGTCTTCTTTTTTGTGTTTTAAGACGTGGGCTTGGGGGATGTGGAACGAGTGGTTGATGTTTGTGAAACACTGGGGGCGGGCGCCGGCGAGATCTGTGAGTGATACAAGATATGTACAAATGATATCGAATCTGATGATTGAAGTTTTTCCTATGTATTGATATCTTGATCTATATCTTAGTATGGACAGTATTGATTTGTACCCGTTCAATGAAAGTATTGTGATGGTTCAGGCAGGATAATTATAAAGAAAAAAAAAATCTAAACAGTTTTTTGCCTGGCTTCCATGTGCGTTTGGTGGGGGTGGGGTTTGGGGTAATTATTTTCACGCATCCAAACTTTTGAGGGGCGGAGTCAGACAGCAAAACACGCACGCACCACCATCCCCTAAAAAAAGTAGTATAGTTGTGGAAATAGTAATGATTATTTATTATAGTGATGATGAAAATAACAACAATAAAAAAATGACAGAGGGTGTAAGTAAATCGGGTTAGGGGTGATCTAACAATGGGGAAATTTGTTTTGGGGGAATCCTGTAAGGGGCGCAATAATTTTCCCAATGCCGCTGTATTCACCATATCGGGCATATTGGTTTTTTCTCCCCGGGGGGGGGGGGGGGGGGGGGGGGGGGGGGGGGGGGGGGGGGGGGGGCGGGTATTCAACACAGATGTCACAAAAAGAGATTAGGGTACTGTGAGCCCCACACAAATCAACCCCATCCTTCCCCGGACTCCAAACTATATGTCTTAAAGTGACAAAACGCGTTGTTCCGCAAAAAAAAGCAATACGCTACTATTTATGAAAAAACCTTACAATTCCTCACGCCCACCCAAATTTCCCTTCTTCCCGTATCAAATGTCAAAAAAAGTTTAAAACAAAACGCTGCAGAAGGGTTACAACACAACACACACAACACACACACACCACCCCCACACACCACACACACACACACCACCCCCCAACCACCCACGGGGGCGCGCGCGGCGCGCGCAATTTTGTTTGTGTGGGCTCATTTTTTGAAGAGACATTGGAAAAACCTCAAGTCACAAGTAATGTTATTTTATTGTTTTTTATGCATGTTTTGTGCAGGGAAATTGTCTTTGTTTGTTTGTTTTAAGAAATCTGCTGTTTTAATCCATAACCTGGAAAAACACAACTTAGTTGTCATAAAACGACCAAATACGTTCACAACTCTCTTGCCTCCCCCCATCCTCCCTCCTGCCTCCCCTAACTACCCCCACCACCACATTCCCCTTCCACTAAATTCCCCCCCCTCCTCCCTTTTTTTTCACGTTTTTTTTTTTAAAAAAAATTGATTTTTGTGGCAACTAAAATTAAAGCATGAAGAAAATCTATCAACATTTTTAGGGGACGGTTTTATCCCATGGGGCGACGGAAAAACATATAGAATGTGCTCTGCTAGGGAAAGGAGAAAGTGAAAATTTGAGAACGCGTGACAGAGGAGGAGAGTGGACAAGATGCGACAAAGTGGTATGATGATAGCTTTCCAGGTCACTTCCCACAGTTGCACACTGTTCACTGTGCGAAAAAAAGCCTGATCGCAGCGTTTTGTGTAATTGACGCTACTACTACTGTCTACATTACTACTACCACCACCTCTATTAATACTGCTATCTACTATCTACTACTATTATGTAGTAGTTAGTGGTTTTAGTATAGTAGTAGTGGTAGTGGTGGTAGGGGTTTTGAAAGAGATTGAGAGTGGGGGAACAGCGGGGGAAAGGGGGCCCCTCTCTTTTTCTCTCCTCCCCCCTTCTCTCCCCTCCCCCTCTCTTCTCTCTTAACCTTCCTCTTTGTGGTGTGTGTCCTGTCTCTGTTTTTTTCCCTCTCTCGCACCCCCCCCCCCAACACACACACACAACAAAACACACACAACACACACACACACAACACAAAAAACACACACACACAAACACCACCTTGTTTGCCCCGTGTTTGTTTTGTCTGGTTTCCCCCCCCTGTTTTAGTATGTAATAAAAAAAGTGGGGGTACCCTTTCGACTTCTTTCACAATCTCTCAATGCACGTTCCCCCCATGACCCGAATGCTAAGTTTTTCTTTGCATGTTTTATTTGCAAACCTTATTGTTCCTTTTTTAAAAAAACAAATTTTTGTTTTTTTGGAGAAAAAATTTAAAGTATAAATGAATGGAAAGCAAATTCCCTTCTTTTTAAAACCTTCTCTCCCAAGAGCTACCATGGAATGCCCGAGTTTTCCCGCTCCGTTCTGAAACCCCTTTAGGTTCAGCTTGCAGTCAGGGGCATTCCTTCAGACGCCCGATCTAGTACTCCTTTCATGTGTATGGGGGGGTTTTTTTCAAAAAGTTTCGTGTAAATTTCAGTTAAGGTTAAAAATGCACATTTTATGGTTGTTTTTTTTTTTCAGAAATGTTCAGTAAAGATGTTTCGTTTTGCAGTGGAGTTTCTACGTCAAAAATCCCTTTAAGTTTAAAGACTTTTTTTTTCCCCCCCCCCTACGACCTTAAACCTGGGACCTCCCTTTTTCGCCCAGTGATTTCGGGGGTCCAAAATTGTTAAGAGTTGAAAGCCTCAGGGCAGGTGTATGTTTCCAAAAAGGCCAGTATTGGCCGATCTTAAAAACTGGTTTCATATGAGTTTCAACACTGTCTTATTTAGTCGTCAGTTAAGGGAGTAGAAAAAACAGGGGATCTTTGAAATTGATATCTTAGTAATGTTGAAGTCAAAAAGGAAATTTTCAGCCGCGTGTTTTCTTTCCGGATTTCCTTCTTAATTTAATGAAACAATTTCACGGCAGAAAAAAATGGGGTGTTTTTAGAATTAGGACGTTTTTTCTTTCCGGATTTCATTTCTTAATATCGTCAAGGGCAATTTGTCGGCCAGAAATTTTAAGACTGGTTTTTAAAATTAAGACTTTTTAGGTAACATTTCTTTTTCTCTCT
>JAMYXO010006597.1:5000-10000 GCA_033310375.1 Conus canariensis | reverse complement strand
TGGCCAGTACTCCACACATGTTGTTACTCACACACTGATGGGAATCTGGAAGAGCGGATGGCACTTTCAGGCCTTGTGTTTCTGGACCTGCAAAAGAGTAGTCTCTTCAGTTTCAGTTTTGTTCTAACCCAGCCGACAGCACAGATCTCTTCAAGGGCTGAGGTGAAGAGCATGAATTACTCACGAGTCAGAAAGCTCATTACATGCCTGTATCGTTTACGGAGTATGGGCATGCACCAGCATACAAACTAGCAGCGGTACATTATAGAATTTTTTTTTTTACGTATGACCTTCATAAAAAAAAAGAAGAAAAACTTAATCGTGTCGAAGATTGAGTAAATCTTAAGTGGAAAGAAGATGAATTAAATGTTACATTTTTCTTAACCGTGCCTGTCATTTTCAATCTTTCTTTTTTTTATGCACAGTGATGTATATGTCGGAGCACGCAATAAGTGAAAAGTGTGTACACTTCATCGCGTTTGGTAATATTCAACCCACAGTCATTGTTTAGAGGAGAACCCAACGACGACAAGTACTCAGCACGCGTGCTTGCTGCGAGCGTTGGCCTCGGGTCGCACGTGCCAGCACGTGAAGTGGAAGGAGGCCAGCTCTGCAGGGACGCCGTGTGTGCAGTCAGGCATCAGATGGGAGGCAGATCCCCGATGGAGGAGAGGACAGGAAAGGCTTCAGAGTGACGTCCCCTGTACAAAACGACCAGTGGCCTGTGAGCTGCCTGTCCCCACTGTGTGCGCATGCTCCGTCCTTCCTCGGGGACCTTCGCCCTTTACCGGAAACGCCGATGCGTGTTTGATGGACAGACGAATTTTGGTTAAGAGTTGATCGTCATTCCATTGCAGTTTGGAGTCAGAGAAATAATTAAGATCAGAAGGACTTTTTTTTGTAGACAAAACAGTATGGGAAAAACAGCAATAAAAAAAAAATCCTGTTTAAACATCTTAAATAAATGTTAGCGAACCGCCCGGAGAACGTGGACAAACGAGTCACAAGACAAAACACAACGCGTTTCGACCTCTTAGGTCTTCTTCAGATGAGACATAAAACGAGTAAAACAACGAAAATTCACTTAGCTTTGATCGCTTCAGATCGTTTCAGAGTTCAGCGCAAGGAAAAAGGCGTTGAATGAGAACGAGGCTGTTGGAAGGGAAATAGTAGTGAGTCAAAGTCGTAATGATGATAATAATATTACTGATAGGAATACTAATAATGGTCAAAATATTGAGAGGAAAAAAAAGGGACAAGTTTACTACCAATCTTGGTGTCAATAAGTATGGGTATGGGAGAAAGGAGAGTGGGTTAGAGGATTCTTAAACAGCAGGGTTGCCGTGGCAACAGTCCCAGAGGCGAAGGCGATGGTGATGTCAATGCCAGTGGTAGTATCAATACTAGCAATAGTATTACTGAATGATACTGCTAACAACGATAGTGAAGGTTAAGGTAATGAAAGCATGATACAGAAATATATTTAGAAAATACATTTTTATAATAATCAAATGAATATATAAATGAAACATTAAAAAATGAATTTGAGCCTGTTTTTTTTATCCATGTCGATTGAGTTTCATTCATGTAAGAAATTAAATGACAGGGCTTTACTCTTCCTTTGTTTTTTTTTGTTGTTGTTTTTTTGTAATTATATCCCGACGTCTCCCAGGCCAAAGAATCACAGAGACTCGCAGGGTTGGTCAGGATATTTTGAGAAAAAATCTCAAACACACATCACTCAACAGGAAGGAACTCACTGATGTGATTCCATTTGGATCCGTAGTGCCCTCAGCACCGAGTAGAAGCATGTCGGAACTGAACAATTCCACAATAAATGGTTGTAATTGGAATCAAACCCACGACCTCCCAGCCTTTGATTAGCTACGTTGTTAAGATCTACACCACTGCGGCTGGAGCTAAACAGAAAACCTATTAAAGTAGGGAGGGGTAACTTCCAGCATTAGGGGAAGTCCTAACCTAGGATGACAAGATTGTGTACAAATGCAGTAAATGTATGATTCTTGGGTAAAAGCCAGAAGGTATCTAAAACGTTTTCTGCCATTATATTGGAAGCTGTCGTGAGAAAAAGAGCTGTGTCTCTCTGTATTTAAGTGGTGTGTGTGGCGTCCTGCTGTGAATGTTATCAAGGACATCATCGCTGACACACTACACAGGAATTATCGGTCGGCTTTTTGAAAAAAATATTATTGTTATTAGCTGTTCTTAGGTCTATGTTTTGGTTTATCGATTCTCTGCTTTCATTCCTCCCATAACGTGTCTGCTGAAAGGTCGATGGCTCTTTCACTAAACGTCCTTTAGGAGGGATAAAAACACTAAGGCATTGATTATCTCTGTAACATTTTCACGTCCACTCCTCAAATTATGCTGACCAAAAAAAAGAAACTCCTGAATAGCAAACAATGGCTGATCAGAAGCACAACAACAGCCCCTGCCAAATATTATTTCTCTCTGGCACAGACAAAATCGTTTTCTCTTGTCCTGATTGTAAAGCATGTTCCAGTAAATTGCCGCGGTAATGATGCTTCAAGAACGAGCGAGGAGAGGGATAAGTGGGAGGAAGTCAATGCAGCATTTGGAAAGAGATGGACTTTATTGTTTCCCACAGTGGGGGAAGGGGCGGAGGTTAAGTTCATTTTCGTGTTATCTCTCTGCTTTCTTTATGACTGTGTTGTTGGGTGATGCAAATGTATAGGTCATGACTCTCTCTCTGTCTGTCTGTCTGTCTGTCTGTCTGTCTGTCTGTCTGTCTGTCTGTCTCTCTCTGTGTGTGTGTGTGTGTGTGTGTGTGTGTGTGTGTGTGTGTGTGTGTGCGCGCGCGCGCGTGTGTGCATGCGTGCCTACGTGCGTGAGTGCGTACGTGCGTGCATGCATGCCTGTGTGTATGTGTGTGTGTGTGTGTGTGTGTGTGTGTGTGCGCGTGCGTGCGTGCGTGCGTACGTGCGTGCGCGCGCGCGCGCGCGCTCAGTAAACGTTGTATTGACATACATGTGTAACCATCTCAGCCCCCATGTTAACGTAGCGTGTTGTGCTGACGACGACATGAAGCAAAATGCGTGTCTCGTGTTTTCTTCCACTGGTCATTACTGGCCACGGTGCACACCACCACTTATAGTGTTCTGAATTGCTGGACATGTCAGCAGAGTACATGAGGGGTGTTCCCCCCCCCCCCCTTTTTTTTATATAAATGAAGATGAACACCACGGGCCTAGTCAAGCAGTGAGAATGGGCCTTGTTTGCAGCGTCAGCAGATTAAAAACGTCGATTTGAATGTGTGTGTGTGTGTGTGTGTGTGTGTGTGTGTGTGTGTGTGTGTGTGTGTGTGTGTGTGTAATAACAACAATAACAATAACAATAATTTTATTCAGTTTTTGCAGGCCTTTTGGCCCATATGAACGACAGAATATTTTATCAAACTTAGTTAATAGATGAGAGGTGAACATTGCTATTTCTTAAGTGTAGACATTTAGTAAGATATAACCCATTTTGTAGATAAGGTTTCCATTGGTGGTCGTACAAAGTAGTCGAAGTTTGACAATTGTCGGAAATCTCTAATAATACAAAGGAATAAACTTTCTGCGAAGGGTGGAGTATTTCGGGCATACAAACACAAAATGAAAAATATCTTCAACATGCTGACCATCACATTGCAAACAGAAAGGGTTGGACATTGGGTTCCCATAACGAGACACCCCGTTTAAAGGTAATTTGTTTGTTCGTAGCAAACAAACAACTCTACGAAGTTCACTTGATTTCATTTCATCTATGTAACTTGCACTGCATATGATTGGATGGCAGTCTAAATATTCAGGCTGATTTGTGAGGGAATCGTGCCATTTCTGATTGTGAATATCATGTAATCGCATCTTAAATGTATTTAGGAATGACAAAATATCTCCACAATTTTGCATTGCCCAAACATACCCAAAACCATGGGTACATAAAAGTTTTCGAATGTGTGTTGCCCAGTTCGTCCTGCCTGAAGTATCATGAGCATGTAGCATCATATAACATTGTTTATGGTGAGGCATGTCAATCAATTTGATCCAATACTTAATTAATCGAATGAAAGCATCAATGTAAATCGGAAATCTACCACATTCACCCAGAGCTATATCATTCTTTATATCCCTACCAACCCCCTAGGATCATTTTGCAGATCTTGACCTGAACCCTTTCAACATCATCATACTGCTGATAGCCCCAGACTTCAGATCCATACAAGAGAATGGGTTTAACTTTTGCATCAAAGATATTAAAAACTGCAGAGGCAGGAATACATTGTGGTCTAAAGTATAGTCTATTAATCCCTGCAACAGCTCTCAATGCTTTTCCTGATAAATTTTCAACGTATTTTGACCAGTTAAGAGTTGAACCAAAAATAAGTCCTAAGTAATTATAACTAGATTCTACAGTTATCTCTTTTCCTGTATAGTACCATTTCTCACAATTTCTAACAAAACCACCATTTTTTAATACTATCACTTTAGTTTTGTCCATATTGACCATGAGACCCCATTTTTTACAATAATGTTCTAAACAATTTATCTTCTTCTGTAAATCTGCCACTGAATCTGAGACAAGAGCAATGTCGTCTGCATACATTAGTAAGAATATATCAAATGGATGAGCAAACACGTCTGTTCCTCTAGTACCAAAATTATTAAGTTCTTGTTCCAGTTCTGAGAGAAAAATTGAAAATAACATGGGACTCAAAATGCATCCTTGTCTAACACCAGAAATACAATCAAAATACTCTGTTATATTTGTTCCAATTTTCACAGCTGCTTTTACACTTTTGTACATGCTTTGTAATGATAAGAATAGTTTACCATGGATACCCCTTTGCAACAGTAAATACAACTTCATTCTATCAACACAGTCAAACGCCTTTGAAAAGTCAACAAAAAGAGTATAGAAACGGCCACCTTTCCTTGTGAGATACTTTTGTATGAGAGATTGCAGAGAAAAAATGTTGT
>JAMYXO010006596.1:0-13355 GCA_033310375.1 Conus canariensis | reverse complement strand
CCCTTTTTTACTGAAACCCCCTTCTTGCTCTCTCCCCCTGTCTCCTGTCTCTGTCTACCCTGTCCTCTCTCTCCCCCTCCCTCTTTCCCCTCCCCCCTCTCCACTTCTCTTTTCCCCCCCCTCCCCTCTCCTCTTCTTCTCTCCTTTCTCGCCGCTGCTTTGGGGAAAAGCGGGGAAAATTTCCTCTTTCCCTTCTCTCCTCTTTTTCCCCTCTCGGGCCTCTCTTTCCCTCCCCCCTCTCTCTTTTCTCCCCTCTCCCCTCTCTCTCCCCCTCGCTCGCTCGCTCGCCCTCGCTCTGGGCTCTCCTGCTCGCCTCCCTCGTTTTGGGCCGGAGGAGCCTTTATTGTCAATTTAAAACGACCCAGGGCGTTTCGGGGTTTGCCAACAAAAATTGGACCCTTGGGTTTTTCCCTTTCTTGTCTTTTTAAATATTATAGGTTTTTGGGAATTGGACCCTTTTTTTAGGGCCCTTCTTGCTTTTTTCAGTTTTAAGTCAGTTCTTGGTAAATTTTGGACCCTTCGTATGGGCCTTTTCCTTGTCTTTTTAAATATGTATAGGCTGTCAAATTGGACCCTTCGTGGGCCCCTTTCTTGTCTGTGTAATGTAGAGGCCTGTTGATGGTGAATTGGTTGGCCCCCTTCAGGCCTTTTCTTGCCCTTTTTCCCCAGTTTATGGGTCTTTTTCAGGGGTGAGTTTGGACCCTCGAAATAGCCTTTTTTGTCTGTTTACAGGTATGGGGTCTATTCGGGTGAATTGGACCCTTCGAAAAACCCTTTTTTGGGCCCTTTTTTACATTTGTAAAGGGCCCTGCCAAAGGCCCCCGGGAAAGGGTAAAGGGGGGAAAGGGAAATAAAGAGATGGGGGGGGGAAGAGAGAGAAAGGAAGAGAGAGAGGAGAGAGAGGAGAGAAGAGGAGAAGGAGAAAGGGGGGGAAACCCCGGAGAGAGAAGGAAGAGAAAAAAAAAAAAGAGAGGGGGGAGAAAGGGGGGAGGGGAGAGAGGGGAAAGAAGACAGAGAAAAAAAGGGGGGGGGGGGAAGGGGGGGTTTTGGTTTAGGGAAGGGGAGGGGAGAGAGAGAAAACCCCATTTTTCTTCGAAACACACCCATTGGCAAGCGTCCTTGTTGCTCGGGGGGGTTCAGGCGGTTTTATGAAAAAGTAATTTGCGCTAATCCGAAACCAGGGAGAGACATCACATCCATTTTTTTTTTTCCTTTTTTTTTTTTTTTTTTTTTTTTTTTTTTTTTTTTTGGGGGGGGGGAGGGGGGGGGGGCTTGGGGGTGGGGGGGGGGGGGGGGGTTCATTTTCACAGAAAAATTTCAACACAGCTACGAAAAAACTGTAAAAAAAAACACAGTGCGAAAAAACTTCAAAAAATAAAACAAAATGTCAGAATATCAAGGGAAAATTTAAACCCCCCTTTAAAAAAAATAAAAATGAGAAAGATATCCCCCCCCCTTAAAAAAAAAAAAAAAAAAAAAGGCACCCCGAAAACAAAGAAAATTTTAGTTCAGCAAATAGACACAGCTGAAAAACCGAAAAACAACGTACACCAACACAGTTTAAAAACCTGAAAAACAACGTACAGCCAGACAAAGCGCAACCCTTAAAAAAAAACATGCAAAAATGCCACAATTTTTAAGGGGATTATAAAAATTGATCCCCCCCTTAAAAAAAAAAAAAAAAAAAAAAAAACCCCCTTTCAAAAAAAAAATTTTAAATTTCAACAATTATTAAAAAAACTTTTCCCCTTCCCAAACCCAGGTGTTCGGCCCAACAATTTTTCCCCTATTCAATAAGTTTTTTTTTTTTAAACTAAAAACTGAGTAAAAAATAAAAAACAATAATTTTGAAAATTTCCAGAGAACCCAAACCAGTCTGTAAATTGATTTTTTGTTTTTTTTTCACAATGCCGCCCTGGGCTTTTAAAGGGGCCTTTCTTTTTTTGGGTTACTGGGCCAAAATTAGGTAAAAAATAAAAAAGCGGCGGCCCTTTTTGTGGGGAATATGAACAACCCACGGCCATGAACACACACCCCACATACCACAAGCACCCGCACCCGAAACATAAGCACAAAACCCGTTTTCCCCTTCCTGTCCCCCCCCCCCCCCCCCCCCCTCTCCTCTCCCCCCTCTTTCTTTGCCCCCCCCCCACCCTCTCTCTCTCTCTCTCCCCTTTCTGTTAACATAAAAAATATATATTTTAAAAAATTAATAACATAAAAATATTTTAAAAATATATAAAACTACCCCCAAAACAATTGAAGTACCATTTAAGGAAAACGGGTTTTGTCATTCAAAAGAAAACAAAGCTGAAAAAAAATTTTTAAATGATTAAAAATTTTTTTTTTTATTATTCCCAACCCAAATTCAAATTTTTTCAAACACCTTTGAAAAAAAATTATCTTTGTTTTATCATTTTGAAAAAAAAGGGGCAAAAACCCCCCCAAAATGAAAAGAAACAAAAGGCCCTATGGTAGATTCCAAAATTTTAAAAAAGGGGTTATAAAACCCACCTTTTCGCGTCAAACAACCCGCAAAACGACGCCCTAAAGGGGTGAAACCGGGCGGGGGGGAGTTCCCCGGGGGATCGCCTGCCACTCCTGCTCCAGAAAACCCTTAAACTTTGGGGGCCCCAACGGGGGTCCCCTGGGTGGTTGGGCCCCCAAACTCCGCCTCCCCACCCCGTCCCACAGAGGCCTTTTGGGATTAAAATCTGGGACCTGGCGGGCCCCAGTCCTTCATGTTCACCTGCGCCCGGGTAGGAACTGATTCACGATGGCGGCGCGGTGGCACGGCCGTTTCCCCCGGGAACCCTGGGCCCCCCTGCCAAACGGGCACCCCCCGGGGCGGGCATCAAAAAGGGGGGGGAAAGATGGTGCGCGGTGGGTTTTCACCGGCCCCGGCGGCCTTAAAAACCCCCTTTGTGGGGGGGGGGTTCCGGAGGGAGGCTAAACCCAACCCCCACACCATCCCGGCCCCCCCTCCAAGGGGGCCTGCCCCGGGGCCCGCGTTCCCCCACGTTTATCCCGGCCGCGGCCCGCCGCCCTGGGCCCGGGGGGAAAAAACCCAAATCGGGACCCCCCCCCGTGAAAGGGCCCCTTTTGCCCAACCCGCTCTTGTTCCCCCCTTAAAAAGGCCCAGCTGGCCCAGGCCCGACGAAGCCTCAAATGCGCGGGGTCCTTTAAAACTCCCTGCGGGGACCTTGCCCCAAAAAGGGCGTCGTGGAGGGGGTTCCCGAACGTCTAGGAACTGACGATGACTTTTCCCGGGCTTTCGTAGCGGGCCCTCGGAGCCCGGGGGCACAGGCGAAACGGCCCTCCCAACAACGAAAACCCAAATAACCGAACCTCCCTGCCCTGGAGGGTTTCCTCGTCCGTCCCACGCCCCCTGCAAAAATTTCCCCAAAAACTTTCCAGAAAAACCCAAAACCAAGGGTCTGGGGAGCCTAAAGAATGACGGGGTTAAACCTCACCCAAAAAGGCCGGGACGCCCCAACCCTCCCCTCAACCAAACCTTTTTGGGAAAACCAAATCTACCCGCTTTTTTCCTCTGTCGGTGTTTCTTAGTCTTTGGGTCTCGCAGGAAAGGTTAAATTTTAAAAAATTTTCCCGCGACTTTTTATACCCTTTCCAAATGGCTAACGATTGAAATTTCTGCTCAAAAAATCCTTGCTTTAAAACGTGAAATCACAATTTTTTTTTTCTTGCTGTGTCTGGGGCCCAAAATCTGGGAGCGACACTTTTTTCGATAAAATTTCTCGGGGGAATTTTTTTGCCTCAGATGCGACCCCGGAAATAACTGCTTCCCGGGCCTTTAAAAAAAACAAAAATGCCCAGATAGAAATTTAGAACCGGGTAATTTTAAATCCAGCAGATTTTTATTAAATTTAAATCAATAAAAAATTGGGTTTTATCGGGAGTTTTTTAAAAAATTTCATACAAAAATTGGGGGTGGTCTTAAATTTTTTTTTTAGTATTTTAAATATATATATTTTTGTAGATTTTTTTTTAAAACCCTTTTATTTTATAAAAAGTTTTTTAAACCTTTTTTTAAACAAATAAATATATATAATATATAAAATATATATATAATATATATTTTTTTTGAAGAAAATAAAGGGCCCTTTTTTTAAATATTCTAATAAATTGTTTTGTGTTTTCCCCTTTTTTTTTCCCGGGTTTTTGCTATTGTGACTTGAATTTGTTTTCCTTTGGGGTTTTTTTTTTTTTTTAATCTTTTTTCGTCCCCGCCCCCTTTTTTTTTTAAATTTTTTGTTTTCCCCAGGGCTGGGTGGAAAAAAGCTGTGCATTTGTTTTAAACTCAATACCCCTGGAAAAATAAAAATTCTTTTTTGTTTCGTTCTTTCCCCTTTTTTCCCCCTCTCTCTCTCTCCCCCTCTCTTTTCCCCCTCTCCCCCTCTCCCCCTTCCTTTTTGTCTTTCTCTCCCCCCCCCCCCCCCCCCCCCGTTCCCCCCCACGCCCCCAAACCCCCCATTTCCCCATTTTTGTTTCTTGTCTGAAATTTTTATAAATTGCGTATATATGCATGTTTTTGGTTCAAGCCTTTGCATAAAAAATTCGGGGCGGCGCGCGCGCGCGCCCCGCGCGGTGGGTTGTTTTTGGGGGTGAATCATGTATCTAAAAATCCGTGTCCTGTTTTGTTTGTTTGTTTTCTTTTTCCTTGTTCAATTTTTCTTTTCTTTCTGTTTTTTTTTCATTTTTTCCCCTTTCCCCTTTTAAACCCCTTTGCGGGAATTCACTTAAACAAAAGGGCAGATTTTAAGAATACGCTCGCCTTGAATTTTCAATCCTTTATCGAATAAGTTTTCCTGAGTTCCGAGCTCTCTCTCTCTCTCTTCCCCTCTCCCCTTTCCCCTCTCCCCCTCCCCAGTCCCTCCTTTATCCCCCCCCTCCCCCTTTTTGTGCCCCTCCCCTGTGCTTCCCCTTCAACACAAAAAAGGGCCCATAAACAAGGCCAGCAAAAACCGTAACAGGGGGCCCCCCGAAAACACGTGAGAACCCCTGAAATGAAACGGTTTCCCCCACAATAAAGACCGGGACCGGGGAAAGGAGAGAGAGAGAAAAGAGAGGGTAGAGAGAGAGAGAGGAGAGAGAGAGAGATTGGTTTCCCCTCGCGAGAGAGAGAAGGAAAAGAGAGGGGAGAAGAGAGAGAGAGAGAGAAAAGAGAGAGAAGATACCCCCGCCCAAAACCCCCACGGGTTCATAACTTTTTTACTGAAGGGGCCCGGGGGGAAAACCCACAAAAGCGGAGCCCCGGCAGGCCACAATTTTGCCGCCTTTTTAACAACTTTGGGCGCGGTTTCAACCGTTTTTTTGCCCCAGAAGTGGGAAACCCCCCTCCCCTTAAATTGCCCGAGCCGGGGGACGCACTGTTTTAATGGGGGGGGGGGAAGGGGGGGGGAGGGGGGGGGGGGGGGGGGGGAAAACGGTGGGGGAAACTTAAGAAAATTTTTTTATTTTGGGGCCCCACGCCACAAATTTGGAAATTTTTCACTAAAAAAAACACAAAAAAACCATGTAAGCGTTTTGGGGCCAAACCCTAATTTGAAACCCAAACAATTTTAAAAGTTAAAAATGAAAAAAACCCAAAAAAAACAACTCCCCCTAAAAATTTCCCCTTTTTTTAGGGATTTTCCCCTGATGAAATCATAAACAGTCTTCAAGTACATCCTTTGCCCCTTAGTTGACATCACAAATTCCAAACCTTGCACTCCCCTATCCCCTTTTTGCCCAGCAGGAACGATCAAAAAAGTCCCAAATTTCCCTTTGATTTTAAAACGTCCCCGCTCGGGGTCCACCTAAGAAGATGAGGAGAATCAGCTTTTAGACACAATGGGAAAGTTCCAAAGCTTCGAAACGCGCCAGGCCTGTAAAAAACTCTTTTCTTTTAAACCAAACCCTTTTGGGACAATAAAAATTTTTGGTGTGCAGGGCCCGGGCTTTTTAGTTTTTTTACCGCATTTGTCTTTTTTGTCTTGAAGGAAAACCCGGGGTTTTAGAGAGGCCTTGGGGCCGATTTTCTAGTTAACTCAAAGGTTTTTCCTTCAATTTTCGGGGTAATTTTACCCTTAAAATTAAAGTCCCGTTTTCGACCAGGACCTCGCTGAAATCTAAATTTTAAAGCCAAAGAAAAGAGGGAACTTTGGGAAAAAAGGGCGTTTTTTTAGACACTTCATTTTAGCTTCCCGAAAACCCCGGTCAGAAAACCTGAAGACGTTCCCGTTTTTGAAAAGCAGGACGTATTCAGAGTCGACTTTCCCGGCTTTTTGTCGGTTTCTTTTTTCCAAGGGATGTTACGTTGGCATCCCGTTTTTTGGAAGGGGGTTTCACAAAAAAGGCCCTTTTTCTTTCAGGAAATTTTTTTTTTTTTCCTTTTTTCCAAACTGCTGGAGGGAAAGTTCATGTTTTTTGACTTTTGTGATTTGCTAACTGACTTAAACTTTTTGCAACGTCCAAAATTAAATAATAAATTTCAAATGTACTTTAGATAAAATTCAGATGTTCATATTTGGTACTTTCCCATTAAATTTTCCCTTTTTTCCCAAAAACCCCCCCAATCCCCCAAATTCCCCCTTTTTTTTTACTATAAAAGTCTCATCTTTTGGCCACCTTTGAAATTTTTTCAAACCCCTTACTATATAAAAAACCAGTTAGGTCTGATATTTCATGAAAATTTAAGAAACCCAAAAGCCCCCAACTAGATTTTTATCTTAAATTTCACAAAAACCCCTAAAAATACAATTTTATAGAAGAAAAGGATATCGCGATCTCTCGCTAAAAATCTAGGAAAAAAATTTAAACTTTTGGGACAGAGAGAGTTTTATTTTTTAAAAAACCGAAAAAAGGGAAAAGGGTTTTCCTCACCATTCTCGGGGAAAAAAATTTTGAAATTTAAGGGAAAAAAAGGGGTCGCTGGGAAACTTATTTAAAATTCAAAGACGGGAAAAAAAAAGGGGTCCATTTAGGTTTACGGAGACAAAATTCTTACTTTTCCTTTGGAAAACCCAGAAGGTTATCCTGGGGCTTGTCAACTGGAAAACGTAAATTTTGGGAACCCCGCCAATTTTTACCTAAAAAAATTCAAAACTCCATAAGCCCTCCCCCCCACTTTTTTAACAGAAATTTTCACTTCCTAAGCCCCAAAAGTCCCCCAAAAGCTGGTTTGGGAGGCCGATGGGAGATACAGAAAAGGGACAAAAGGGTGGAATTCCGTGCTTTTTCCCCTTGTCCAGGAATTTTTTGGAAAAAAATCTTCCCCAACCAGTTTTGCTTCAAGGGGGAAATGAAAAAGTCCATGGAATTTAAAACAGGATTGTAGGATGGGTTGGGAGAACTTGAATCAAAAACTCCCCGTAGACAAGCCCGGGGTTTAAACCCTTGGGGTTTTTTGGCACCGTGCCTTTGGGAAGTTAAAAAAAGTTGTTTTTCCCCGGTTTCCCAATTTTTTTGGTCTACTCATGGAGGCGCACAACTTTTGGGGTAAAAACTCTTTCCTTTCATATCCAGCACTGAGTGTGGATTTGCAGACAAAAGATCCCCAAACCACATGCCATCCGGCTCCCATTCATTCACGCACGCACGCCGCGGCCCCGCACCCACCCCACACACACACAAAACACACACACACACCCCACACACACAAAACACACCCAACAAGCGAACAGTAAAGGAAAAAAGGGGGGAAAACGAAGGGGGAAAATCCGAAAATTAAAGAAAATCCCAGGGAGTGAGGGAAAGGGAAAAGGGGACCTCACCCCAGCTTCTGAAGCCCCCTGACAAGGGGTTTTTGACTCGCCCAGCTCAAATCGGGGTTTTCCGCAACAAACCCTTGCCAAAAAGGAGACCACGTTGTGGGAGAGGGGGGAACGGAGGGGGGCCTTTTCGGGCAGGCGTAAAAATCAAATTTTGGGGGGGAAAAGGGGTTTTTTCCTGTTTCCTTTGGGGACCTCATTTTCAGCAACTTTCCCTGTTTTAAAAAACCCGTTTCCAAACCCTTTTTTCTTTAGGATTGGGTGAGAACCAGGGTCACAAAGGGGGTTGCGAAACAAACATGCAGGGGGGTTTCCTCCCCGAAATTTTTTATGTATATGTTTCTCCAAAAAACCCCAATCACCAACACACAATCACTTACACACACACACAACCCACAAAAACACACACACCCAACACCCAAAAACACCCACCACCACTCACTCACTTTACTCCAAAACCCCTCACCCACTCACTCACCCCCCCTCACACACCACACAAAACACACACACAAACACACACACAACCCCACACACACCCCACACACACACACATACACACACACAAACCCCGCTCGATTTGCACGCACGCAAAAGGGACGCACGCAGAGAAATCAAAGAGAAAAAAAAAACCAAAAAAAAAAAAGGAAAGAAAAAGTCCCAGACAAAGGAAAGAAAGGGAAGGACCTTCGCCCCCGCATCCCGATACCAAATGACAAAGGCCCCTGAGCCAACAGATTAGTTGGCTTTTTACACAACAAACCCCTCCCCAGTTGGGGGGGAAGGTGTTTGGGGAAATTTGGGGCGAAGGGAGTAAAGTTGGGGGGCTGTCCCTTTTACCGGGTTACGGGATGGGAAAAGGGTTTTCGTGTTTCTCTGGATCTCATTCCAAAACACCGGGGTTAGCAGCCTTTCCCTTTTTTGATCACAGTGCATGTGCAGGAGCTAGTCCCATTCGATCAGCGAAAAAAAACATGGGAAACAAGGTGCTTTCCCGTTTATTTCCCATCAACTTTCTTTTGAAGGGTGTAAGTTTGGAGCTCCCTTTGTGGGGAGAACTCAATTTTATGGCGGGGTGTTGTCTGGAAAGAAAAACACTTCTTTTCATTTCTCATCATTAAATCCCCCTTTAATGGCGTTGGTGGGAAAACCGGCGACTGTGCTTCCCTTTGACAATCAAAAAGGAAAAGGGGCAGGGCCCCTTTTTTTGGGTTGTTTTCATTGGGGAAGGGTAAGTTTTTTACTATTTAAGCCATGCAGTTTTGAAACCCCCTTTAGTGCGGGTACTGAAACTGAACAAAGCCTTGGGGATAGCACGCGCGCAAAGTGCGCGCGTGCACCCCCAACCCCACACACACACACACACACAAAACCACACACACACAAAACACACCCCCACAAATACCCACACACACGCACGCACGCACGCACACACCGCAAACCCCCACACACAAAACACGCACGCAAAGCACACACACAAAAACACACACACACACACGCACACGCACGCCGTTCACAAAACCCACAAACCCCACACACATCACACACACACACCACACACCCACACAAAACACACACAAAAGAAAGGAAAGAAAAGAAGAAACGGGGGGAAAAGAGAAAGCAAACCCCCCGGGGTGCTGTATTAAAAAGTGGGTGGCTAATTTCCCCACTGTCAAAACAGCAAAAAAAAAAGAATGTCATTTTGGCCCCCCACAGCAGTAGTAAGGTTGGGGGGCTTTTTGCCCCAGCTGTCAGACCACTAACAAGAAGTTCCGGCCCCTAACAGCTTTAAATAAGTTGGGGGCTAATTTCCCCAGCGCAGAAAAGCACTAAAAAAGAATTTATGGGCCCCTACAGCTGGAGTAAGGGGGTGGGCTATTTCCCACTGTCAGACAGCACAAAAAAGGGAAATCATTTGGGCCCCCAAAAGGGTGAAATAAGTGGGTGGCTATTGCCCCCCCGTCAGACAGCACAAACCAAAAAATTTTATGGCCCCCCACACGTAGTAGAGTGGGGGGTTTTTGCCCCCCCTTCCCAAAACACTAACCCGGAAAAATCCCTGGGCCCCAAAAGCTGTAGTAGAAATGGGGGGCTATTGCCCCAGCGGGGCAAAAACAGCACAAAAAAGAAACAAAGGCCCCTAAAAGCTGTAGTAGAGGGGGTGGGGTATTGCCCCAGCTGTCAGACGGCACAAAAAAACCGAAGTTCATTGGGCCCCCACAGCTGAAATAATGGGGGGCTATTTCCCCAGCTTCCCCAAAAGCACTAACAAGAAATCAATTGGGGCCCCCACCGCTTAGTAGAGGGGGGGTATTTCCCCCGCGTCAACAGCACTAACAAGAAGTCCAATTTGGCCCCCCCACAGCTGTTTGTAGAGTTTGGGGGGGGTATTTCCCCCGCGTCAAAAAGCACTAAGAAGAATTCATGGCCCCCCACACTGTATAAGTGGGTGGGGCCCTTTTGCCCCAGGGGTGGGCAGACAGCACTAACAAGAAGTTTTATGGCTCCCCACAGCTGTAGCTGGCAAATCACGCCACAAACCCCTGGGCATTTAGGGGGGAAACTGGGAAACCCATTGTGGAGGGGAGGCCCAGTCCGAAAGGCGTACGCACAATTAAAGGGGTGAAAAAAGGGTGGCGGTTTCTCACTGACCCTCCCTTTCCCGCAGACTCCCTTTAGTATCAGTGCCTTTCTGTGATCACAGTTTCATGTCCTTTTTGGGCTAAAGAAAAACAAAAATTGGGGGGGGGGGGGGGGGGGGGGGGGGGGGGGGGGGGGGGGGGGGGGGGGGGGGGGGGGGGGGGGGGGGGGGGGGGGGGGGGGGGGGGGGGGGGGGGGGGGGGTTTCGAAAAAAGTCGTTTCTGAAACAAAAAATGCACGTGGTGCTTCGAAAAATTTCTTCCCTCAAATTTCTTTTGTAAGAAGAAAAAGTTTGGAGCTCCTCAAGCTTTTGAATTCCCCTTTGATGGCGGGCCCGTTGTCTGGGGAAAAAAATCATGTTTTGGGAGCCATCATGAGTCCCGGGGACTGGCGTTTTTTTGAAGACAAAACCACCCGTGCTTTAAACCCTTTACAATCAAAGGGGAGATAAAGGGAAAGGACAAAAGGCCCCGTTTTAGACTTTATCAAGGTGAAGTCTTGTTTGGGGTTTATTTTTTTTTTGCCGTTTAAAAGTGGGTTTGGGGGGTCAAAAATTGAAGAAATTTCGGGAACGGGCAAAGGAAAACACAACCCCACACACACACACACAAAACACACACACAGCACACACACACACACACACCAAGCAAAAGCGCCCCGTTGGGGGTGTGTGTGGTTTTGTTTTGTTTGGTGTGTTTTGTGTGTGGTTGTTTTAGAGAGAGAGAGTGAAGTGTGTGTGGGTTTGAGGGAAGGGGCAAATCCCGAAACAATCCGGTCAAAATTAAAAATTGCCTTTATCTAAAAGCAAAAAAAAAAACCCAAAAAAAAAACCGGGAACGTTTGAACAATTTTTAAAAGGTAATTTTAAAACCACAAACTATTTTCACCCTGTGTGCAATTTTTTTTTTGTACAGTTTCCAAAAAAAAAAAAAACAAGTCCCATGTTAGAATTATGATTTTTTACCTTTCTTTTTTTCCCCACGCCCGAAACAAAAAAAAAAACCTGCGCTTTTTGGGGGGTCCCTTTCCCCCCCCTTTACATAATGGCCCCTTTGCAGGGGCACGTGCGCAAAAAGTCACCAAATTAAATCCCCTTTTTATAATACTGCCTAACCCCTATGAACGACGTAAAAACGACCCGAACAGAATTACCGAATTTTTGGAAACAAAGAAAATTAATTTTGGGAAAAAAACTTCGGACATCAAGTTTACCAGTTTTCAATTTAAAGGTTTTTTGATTGTAGGGTTAAAAAAATTCTGAACTGAATGGCACGTAGACGTTTGGGGCTAGTGACTTTCCAAACCCACCTTTCGCTTTTCAGGGGGGAAACCCCCAGGTGGGACTTTTGGAGCGGGTGACGACCAAATACCCCAGTCCTGCTTTTTTCAGCGGAAAAACCCAAACGGGAAAAACTTTTTTGGAGCTAGTAAACTTTCCCAAATACCCCCACCCCTGCGTTCCCGGAAGAACCACGGGTAGACGTTTGGAGCCAGTGACCCCTTTTGGAGCTAGTGCCCGTTCCATACACCCAGTCGGGCTTGTTTAAAGGGGAAAAAACCAGTGAAACTTTGGGGAGTTTGGTGACGGTACCATAAAACCAGCTGCTTTTTCAGGGGAAGAACCACTGTAGACTTTTGGGAGCGGGTTTGACTTTTTCCATAAAACCAGCCCTGCTGTTCAGCGGAAGAAACCATGTAGACTTTTTGGGAGCTAGTGACGTTCCATACACCAGTCTGCGGGTTTCAGCGGAAGAACCACTGAAAAGATTTTTTGGAGCTATTTGACGTTCCAAAACACCATTCCTTTTCCCGCGGAAGAACCACGTAAAAACTTTGGGCCAGTGCCCCCCCCCCATTTGGAGTTTGTGACTTTCCCCAAAACACCAGTCTGCTGTTCGGGGCGGAACCCCCCTTTTAAGACGTTTGGGCAATTGACGTTCCATACACCAGCCCTGCTGTTCGGGCGGAAGAACCACGTGGGACGGTTTGGGAAGCAAATGACGTTCCTTTCCACCAGTCTGCTTTTTCAGCGGAAAACCATGAAAGACTTTTGGGAGCTAGGGGACGTTCCATACCCCGGGCCCTGCTGTTCAGCGGAAAAACCCAAATTTAAAAATTTTTTGGGAGCTAGTGCCCGCCCCATAAAACCGGGCCCTGCTTTTCAGCGGAAGAACCACTGTAAAAAACTTTGGAGCTAGTGACTTTCCCAATACACCATTCTGCTGTTCAGGGGGAAAACCACGGGTAAACTTTTGGGAAAGCTATTTACTTCCATACACCAGTCTGCTGTTCAGGGGAAGAACCATTTGTAAAACGTTTGGAGCTAGTGACTTTTCCCCTTTAAAACCAAACTGCTGTTCAGGGGAAGAAACCAGTGTGGGACGTTTGGACAAGTGACTTTTCCAAACACCAGCCCGCTGTTCAGCAAAGGGAACCCAAAGTGGAAACTTTTGGGAAAGCAAGTGACGCCCATACACCATCGGCTGTTCGGGGGCGAAAAAAACCACGTAGCCTTTTGGACCCAGTAAACCCCATTTGGAGCAGGACGTTCCATACACCACCCGGCTTTTCCCGGCGGAAAAAAACCATGTAAAGTTTGGAGTTTGGTTTGACGTTCCAAAACACCGTCTTTTTTTTAAAAAACGGAAAAAACCAGTGTAACTTTTGGAGCTGGTGACTTTTTCCCATACACCAGTCGGGCTAAACACGGAAGAACCCCCCAGCAGACGTTTGGACCCAGGGGAAACTAGTGACACCATAAAACCAAATTTGCTTTTTCGGGGGAAAAAACCCCTGTAAAACCTTTTTTGGGGGGCTAGTGCCCTTTCCAAAACCCGGGTGTTTTTGTTCGGGCGGAAAAGGGGGAAAACCAAGAAAGGAATTTTTGGGCTTGGAGGGCAGCCGTAGGGAGCTTCAAAAGTCCCAAATAAAAACAGCTTTTTCCAA
>JAMYXO010006595.1:0-13355 GCA_033310375.1 Conus canariensis | reverse complement strand
TTTTCAAATTTTCCCCCCCTTTTCCCCCCCCTTTCCCAAAAAAAACCCTTTTTCCCCCCCCCCCCCTTCCCCCCTTTTTCCCCTTTTAAAACCCCCCTTTTTTTTTTTCCCCCACCCCCCCCCCTTTTTTCCAAAAAATTTTTTTTTCCTTTTCCTTTTAAACCCCCCCCAAAAAACCCCCCCCCCAAAAACCCCCCCCCCCCCCCCTTTTTTTCCCCCCCCCCCCTTTTTTTTTTTTTTCCCCCTTTTTTTAAAACCCCCCAAAAAAAAACCCCCCCCCCCCCGGGGGGCCCCTTTTTTTTTTTTCCCCCCCCCCCTTTTTTTTTGGCCCCCCCTTTTTTTTTTTAAAAAAAAAATTTTCCCCCAAAAGGCCCCCCCCCCCTTTTTTTAAAAACCCCCCTTAAAAAAAAAACCCCCCCCCCCCTTTCCCGGGAAAAAAAACCCCTAAAAAAATTTTCCCCAAACCCCCCAACCAAAAAAAAAAGGGAACCCAAAAAAAAAAAAAAAAACCAAATTTAAAAACAAAAAAAAAAAAAAAAAAAAAAAAAAAACCCCCCAAAACCCCCCCTTAACCCCCAAAAAAAAAAAAAAAGGGGGGAATTTTTTTCCAAAAAACCCCCCTTTTTAAAATTAAAAAAACAAATTAAAAATTCCGGAAAAAAAACCCAAAAAAAAACCCCAAAAAAAAAAAAATTTAAAAAAAAAATTTTAAAACAAAAAAAAAAACCAAAAATTAAAAATTTCCAAAATTTTTTTTAAAAAAAAAAAAAAATTTTGGGGGGGTTTTTTAAAAAAAAAAGGGGGGAAAAAAAATTTTAGAAAAAAAAAAACCAAAAACAAAAAAAAAACCCCAAAAAAAAAATTTTTTTTTTTAAAAAAAAATTTTTTTTCCCTTTTTTTTTTAAAAAAAAAAAACCCCCCAAATTCCCCCCCTTTTTTTTTCCCTTTTTTTTTTTTTTTCCCCCCCCAAAAAATTAAAATTAAAAATTTTTTTGGGGAAAATTTTCCCAAACCCGGGGGTTTTTCCCCCCAAAAAAAACCCCCCCCCCAAAAACCAAAATCCCCCAAAAAAAACCCCCCCCCCCCCCCCCCCTTTTTTTTTAAAAAAAAATTAAAAAAAAAAAAACCCCCCCCCCCCCCCCCAAAAAAACCCCCCCCCCCCCCCCCCCAAAAAAAAAAAAACCCCCCCCAAAAAAAAAAAAAAAAAAAAAAAAAAAACCCCCAACAAAAAAAAAACCAAAAAAAAAAAAAAAAAAACCCCCCCCAAAAAAAATTTTTTTTAAAAAAAAAAAAATTTTTTTTTGGGTATTTTTTTTAAAAAAAAAACCCCCCCCAAAACCCCCCCAAAACCAAAAAAAAAACCCCCTTTAAAAAAAAAAACCTTTTCCAATTTTCCCAAAACCCTTTTTAAAATTTTTAAATAAAAAAAAAAAAAATTTTTTTTTTTTTTTTCCCAAAAAAAAATTTTTTTTCCCACATCAAAAAATACCCTTTTAAAAAAAATTTTTTAAAAATTTTTTTTAAAAAAAAAAAAAATTTTTTTAAAAAATTCCTTTTTTTCCCCCAAATTAAAAATTTAAATTTTTTTCCCCCAAAATTTGGGGGTTTTTTTTTTTCCCCATTTTTTTTTTTTTTTAAAAAAAAAAAAAAATTTTTTTTAAAAAAAAAACCCCTTTTTTAAATTAAAAAAAAAAAAAAAAAAAAAAAACCCCCCCCCCCAAAAAAAAAATTTCAAAAAAACCCCCTTTTCCAAAAATTTTTTTAAAAAAAAAAAAAGGGAAAAAAAAAAGGGCCCCCCCCCCCCCCCCCCCCCCAAAAAAAAAAAAAAAACCCCCCAAAAATTTTTTTTAAAAAAACCCCCCCCCCTTTTTTTTTAAAAAAAAAAAAACCCCCCCAAAAAAACCCCTTTTTCCCCCCCCCCTTTTTTCCCTTTTTTTTTTAAAAAAAAAAAAATTTTTTTAATTTTTTTTTTCCCAAAAAAACCGGGTTGGCCCAGCATAAATGGGTACATATTCAGCCTGTCTGTGCGCCCACATAAAATTGGGTACATAAATTCAGTCCTTTTCGTGCGCCCAGATAAGTGGGAACATATTCAGTCCTGTTTGTCGCCCCGAATCAGGGGGTAATGTTCATTTCCTTGTTTTTGCGCCCCACCCGGGGGTGGAACATGTTTCCCGGCCCGGTCTGTGCGCCCGCATCAGTGGGAAACTTTATTCAGCCCAAGGGGAGGTGATGTGGAAGTTTTTTTGGGCCAATACGTCATGGGGGAACCTGCCCCTTTTTAAACCCTAACCGGAAAGAAAAAAAAACCCAAAAAGGAAAATTACTTTTCCCGCCAAAACCGAAAAAACCCAACCAGTTTAAACGAAAAAAAACAAACGCGTTTCAAACATCTTTGGTTTCTTCGGGAAAAGAGAACAACATTTAAGACAACGAAAACAAAAAACAAAAATCACTTAAAAAGAAAACGAAAAACGAGAAAAATCCCTTATCCCCGGGCCTTTGGGCCCGCAAAGTGTGCTTTGAGCAGAAAAGTGAATTAAAATTCTTTCTTTTTTTTCATTGTTTTTCCCAGTGCTGTTTGTCTTCCTGAAAAAGGGACCACAAAGGTCAAAACCGCAATTGCTTTGTTTGGAAATTTCACTATCTCTTTGTTGGGGCGAAATAGTATTTTAAATTTTTTTTTTAGTTTTTTTTAAATTTTGGGGCCGCAGTCGCCTCACGTTGGACCACCCCATTAAAAAAGCCCCATCCAAGACAAATCTTTCAGGCATTGTTTTGTGCCCCTTTGTTTAGGGAAAGATTTTGTGAATTAGAAAAGCCCAATCCACAGCGATAAATACAGGCATAGTGTGTTTTTCCTTGTTTTTGGAAGGTTGGGGTATTTAAAAAAATCCACCCAAAGACGCCCCTACGGGCCCTTTTGTGTGTGCCCCTTTGTTAGGGAAAGGAGTTGTGTATTGGGAAAAATTTCCCACCCACAGCGATCATACAGGCCCCATTGTGTGTGTTCCTTTTTTTATGGAAGAGTTGTGCATTTTCCCAAGTCCGGGGTTTAAAACCCATTGAAAAGGATCTGTGAGTTTTCCTGAGAAAAAAGGAGATTCGTTTTTGTATTTCCCCCTGGAAAGCGGGGGCCCTTTCGTTTTAATCATCTTTTTTTTTTTTTTTTTTAAAAGCGGGATCGATGAGGAATGTTGAAGATAATGGTCGGGATATCCTTTCAGTTAAAGGCAGCATGGCTGGGCTTTACATACGTTTAATTTCATTGAAACCCCGGCCATAAACCCGGGCCAAGATTACGGGATCCCTTGCGTTTTGGGTTGGGAAAATTTAAGAAAACACTCCCAGAAAAAGCCCCTTTAAATTTAAAGAAATCGATTTGTGTGGCCCATTTCTTAAAAGTTCCCCCGCAAGAAAACCTCAACTTGGGTAGGAGGGGTTCGAGGTAAAAAGAAACCCCACATGAATCGGGTTTGGAAATCGAACCCAAAACTCCTACCCGGGGGTCCGCCCCGGTGATCACTTCCCCCCGGGCCCGGTGGCCATGTTTAATTTTTGGGTTTCCATTTATTATCTGACAAAGTTTGTTCAGAGGGCAAAATAAAAATTTCCCGAAAATATTTGCCCTGGCATTGGGCGGAACGGCAGCAAAAAAAGGATGGGTAAATTTTTTGGGCCCATCCCCCTTAGACACTGGCATCCAAAAATTGCTCAACCCCCCAGCATTGTTTAAATTTTTGATGGGCGTATTGAAAACCCACAAAATTTGCTCAAGTCCACCCGGACTTGTTTCATTTTGAGGGGCGAATTGGACTTCCAAAAAAAAAGGGGGCTCAAGCCCAGCGATTTTTTTCATTTTGTTTGGGGGGGATACTGACACCCAAAGGGGAAGGGCTAAAGGGCCCAGGATTTTTTTTCCCATTTTAAATGGGCGTTTACTGAACCAAAGAATCCCCCAAGTCCGGGAAATTTTTTCAGTTTAAATGGGCGGAAAATGACATCCCAAATCCCTAAAAGCCCCAGGGGAATTTGGGTTTCCCGTTTGTTTGGGCTATACTGACACCCCAAAAGAATGTTTTCAAGCCCCAGGATTGTTTCGGGTTTGTGGGCGTTTGGGAACCCAAAGAATGCTCAAGTCCACGACATTTTTTCCCTTTGATGGGCATACGGGACATCACAAATTTTGCTAAAGGTTCCAGGGGAACTTGTTTCATTTGAGGGTTTGCGATACGGAAAACCACAAAAAATGTCAAGTCCAGCGACTTTTTTTCAGTTTGATGGTTGCGTACGACACCCACGAATGTCAAGTCCAGCGACTTTTTTCTTTTGTTTGAAGGGTTGCGAAAACTGACATCCACAGAATGCTCAAGCCCACGATTGTTTCATTTTGTTTGGTTTGCTTAAACTGAGACATCCAAAAAGAATGCCCCCAACCCCAGCGCTTTTTTTCATTTTGATTTTGGGTTTTTAAACACCCCAAAAGAAGCCCCAAGGGCCAGCGACTTTTTTTCAGTTTGATGGGCGATCTGAAATCCAGAGAATGTAAAGCCCAAAGGGGATTTTTGTTTAAAGTTTGAGGGGCGATACTGACATCCACAGAATTCCAAGCCCAGCGATTTTTTTAAATTTTGAGGGGTTGCGTTACTGACATCCCCAGAATGCTCATTTCCACAAATTGTTTCAGTTTAAAGGGCGAAAACTAAAACATCCAAGAATGGTAAAGCCCCCGGCGATTGGGTTTCGTTTGAGGGGCGTTTACTGCCCATCCAGAACCTAAGTCCAGCGAATTTGTTTCAGTTTGATGGGCAAATATGACCCACAAAATGGCTCAAGCCCCAGCACTTTTTTCGGTTTGATGGGCGATACTTGACATCCACAAATGTAATTCCAGCGACTTGTTCATTTTGATGGGGGATATAAACATCCACGGGAATGGCTCAACCCCGCGACTTGTTTCAGTTTGTGGGGCGAAAATAAATCCCCCGAATCCCAAAGCCCAGCGCTTTTTTTCAGTTTGGTTGCAACACCGGATTTTAAAAAAAAAAAAAAAGGAGCGGGTTTACAAATGTGGGAAAAAAAATCTGGGGCAAATTAGATAAATTTTGCTTTGGAAAAACTTAGCAAATTACTCTTTTGATTAGGGGGGTGGGGGGGGGGGGGTGGGGGGGGGCGCAAAAACAAAAATCAAATGGTCTTTTTAAAAGGCCCCTTTTACTGAAGGGAAAGGAAATTTCCCTGTCGGTAATTGTAACGTTACTTAAAAAAAATTAACCTTTAAAGTTATTTTTTCTCTCGAGGTTTAAAAATTTTTTAAAGAAAAATGATTTTCAGAATCACGGGTTTTTTTGATTCTTTTGGTCTTCTTCAGGCAAAGGCCCAAACAAACCCAAGGACATAAAAGGAAGAAAAAAACCAATAAACTTGTACTTCAAATGACCGCAAAGGGATTTTGGAGTGGGAAGAACAAAAAAAAAAAAAACAATCATTCCCCTCAAATTTTGGGCACTAGTGGATAAGTTATAAAGAGGCCTTTGGGTTGAGGGGGGGGAAAATTATTTTAAAAAAACTAAGCCTTTTCACTCCAGGACTCTGTGGGGGTTTTGTTTTGGGGTTTTCCGACTTAATCTAGAGGGGGGATGGTACAACCCCCCGAAAATCTTTTTCTTCCCGCAATTATCGATTTTAAAACGCGGGGCGGGACCCCCCGAAATTTTTGCGAAACTGCCCACCCTTTCATGATTTTTTGGCGGGCGTCGTTTTTTCGTTGCCTTAAAAAAATAAAAACCCGGGGCCCTTGAGCAGGACCCGAACGTTTTTCTTGATTTTATTGGTGTTAGTGTAAATAAACCCCAAATCGGCGGTTTTATCTCCCCATTTTGGGATCCCCCGCGAAAGTTGCGAGATTTTGGCGCCTATGGTTTTTTTTCCCCAAAATGAAACTTTGACCCACCCAATTTTCGACTTCGAATTTAAAATTGGGGGGAAAAGTGAAAAAAAAAGATACTGTCCCCATGCAGGGTGGAGAAAACCCATGAAAAAAACCCGCGACTACACCCCCAAAAGCTGGAGAAGCAGCCCCGAAAAAAAGTGCCAGTGAAAAAGGGAACCCCGGGTTTTCAAGAATTTTTGGGGCTGAAGAAGGGGCCCCGGGAAAAGGGTCTAAAGGAAAAACCTTGGGTTTCGAGGGGAAATTTGGTTTGAAACCCAAAAAAACCCCAAACGTATTTACGTCCCCCCCAAAGGTGTTTGTTTTTAAAATTTTGATGATTTGATCAAGGGTGTGTTAAGTCTTTGTCCCAAAAGGGGGAGGGGGAAGAACAAAAAAAAATTTTAAAATTTTTGGGCTCACCCCCCTCCCCCCGGGCCCCAACCCCGGCTCAACCCGGTTTTTCGCTTTTCCCTCCGCGGGCTTACCCAGAACATATATTTTTTTTTTTTTGAAAAACCTTTACAAACATAATAATTGGGGGATTATCTTTTTTTAACACTAATTTTAAAAAAAATTTTTGAGATTAAGTTTTTGCTTAACCCCTTCGTTTTTTTAAACCCAAAAAAAACATATTCCACGCATACTTTCCCTCAAAGTAAAATAAATTTCTGAAAAATTTCACTTTGGGCCCGCTTTAAATAAATCACCTCGGGAATCTCACTTGAGCCCAAAGGGCCCCCTAGGGCCCCAACCCAAAGCCCAGAGGGTCACATTTAACAGGGCCCAATGTAAAAGGGTTTTTAAAAAAAAAAAAAAAAAAAATTCCCCCAAAAAAAAAAAATTTTTAAAACCCCCAAAACCCCAAAAAATTTAAAAAAAATTTCCCCCCCCCCCCTTTTTTCCCCCTTTTTTTCCCCCCCTTTTAAAAAAAAATTTCCCCCCCCTTTTTAACCCCCCCCCCCCCCCCCCCCCCCTTTTTTCCCCCCCCCCAAACCCCCCCTTTTTTCCCCCTTTTTTTTTTCCCCCCCCCCCCCCAAAAAAAAAACCCAAAAAACCCCCCCCCCCCCCCCCCCCAAAACCCCCCCCCTTTTTCCCCCCCACCCCCCCCCCAAAAAAAAAAAAACCCCCCCAAAATTTTTTCCCCCTTAAAATTTCCCCCCCCTTTTTTTTAAATTTTTGAAAAAAAAAAAAACCCCCCCCCTTTTTTAAAAAAACCCCCCCAAAAAAACCCCCCCCCCCAAAAAAATTCCCTCCCCCCACCCCCCCCCAAAATTCCCCTTTTTTAAAAAAAAAAAATTTTTTTTAAAAAAAAAAATTTTCCCCCCCCCCCCCTTTTTTTTTCCCCCCTTTTTAAAAATTTTTTTTTCCCCAAAAAAAATTTTAAAAATTTTTTTTTTTCCCCCCCCCCCAACCCCCTTTTTTTTTTTTTCCCCCCCCCCCCCCCTTTTTTTTTTTTTTAAAAACCCCCTTTACAAAAAAAAAAAAAATTTTTTTTTTTCCCCAAAAAAAAAAAAATTTTTTTCAAAAATTTTTTTTTAAAAAAAAACCCTTTTTAAAAAAAATTTCCCCCAAAAAAATTTTTTAAAAAAATTTTTTTGGGTTTTTTTTAAAAAAAACCAAACCCCCCCCCCCCTTTTCCCCCCCCAAAACCCACCCCCAAAAAAATTTTAAAAAAACCCCCAAAAAAAAAATTTTTATTTTTTTTTTTTTTCCTTTTTTTTTTTTTTTTTTTTTTTTTTTTTTTTTAAAAAAAAAATTTTAAATAGCCCCCAAAAAAAAAAAAAAGGGGAAAAAAATTTTTTTCCCCCCGGCCCCAAAAAATTAAAAAAAAAATTTTAAATAAAAAAAACCCCCAAATTTTTTTAAAAACCCAACCCCCCCCCCCTTTTTTCCCCCCAAAACCTAAAAAAAAAAATTTAAAAAAAACCCCCCCCTTTTTCCCCCCCAAAAAAAAAAATTTTTTTTTTTTCCCCCCCCAAAAATTTTTTAAAAAAGGCCCCCCCTTTTTTTTCCCTTTTAAAAAAATTTTTTTAAAAAAATTTTAAAATTAATTTTAAAATCCCCCCCCCCCTAAAAAAATTTTTTAAAAACCCCCCAAAAATTTTTAACCCCAAAAAAACCCCCGGGGGGGGGGAAAAAAAATTAAAAACCCCCCTTTTTTTAAAACCCCAAACCCCTTTGGGAAAAATTTCCCCCCCCAAAAAAAACCCCCCCCCCCCCCCTTTAAAAAAAAAAACCCAACCCAAACCTAAAAAAAAAAAAAAAAAATTTTTTTTCCCCCCCCCAAAAAAAAAATTAAAAAAAAAAAAAAAAATTTTTTTTTCCCCTTTTTTTTCCCCCCCCCCCCAAAAAAAATTTTTTTTAAATTTCCCCATTTTTTTTCCCCCCCCCAAAAAAAAACCCCCCCCCTTTTAAAAATTTTTTAAAAACCCCCAAAAAAATTTTTTAAAAAAACCCCCCCCCCAAAAAAAATTTTTTTAAAAAATTTTTTCAACCCAAAAAAATTTTTTAATCGAAAAAATTTTCAATTTAAAAGTTTTTTTTAAAATTTTTTAAAAATTTTTAACCAAAACCAAAAAAAGGTTTTTTTTTTTTTAAAAAAAAAATTTAAAACCCCTTTTTTTTCCCAAAAAAAAATTTTTTTTTTAAAGCTTTTTTTTTCCTTTTTAAAAAATTTCCCCAAAAAACCCCCCCCAAAAAAAATTTTAAAAATTAAAAAAAACCCCCCAAAAACCCCCCCCCCAAACCCCCCAAAAAACCTAAAAAATTTTTTTTTTAAAAAATTTTTTTCCCCCCCTTTTCCCCTTTTTAAAAAAATTTTTTTCCCCCCCCCCCCCTTTTTTCCCCCCCAAAAAACCCCCAAAAAAAAAAAATTTCCCCCCCTTTTTTTTTTTCCTCCAAAAAAAAAAAAAAACCCCCCAAAAAAATTTTTTAAAAAATTTAAAAAAAACCCCCCCAAAAAAAAAATTAAATTTTCCCCCCTTTTAAAAACCCCCCCCAAAATTTTTTTAAAAAACCCCCCCCAAAAAAAAAAAAACCCAAAAAAAACCCCCCAAAAAACCCCCCCCCAAACCATTTTTTTTTTTTAAACCCCCCCACCCCCCTTTTTTTTAAAAAAATTTTTTTAAAAAAAAACCCCCCCCAAAAAAAAACCCCCAAAATTTTTTTTTCCCCCCCAAAAAAAAAACCTTTTTCCCCTTAAAACCCCCCAAAAACCCCTTTTAAAAAAAATTTTCCAAAAAAAAAATTTTTAATTTTAAAAAATTTTTTTTTTTTCCCCCCCCCAAAAAACCCCTTTCCCCAACCTTTTCCCCATTCCCCCAAATTAAAAAAAAACCCCCCCCCCCAAAAAACCCCAAACCAAAAATTTTTTTTAAAAATAAAAAAAAAAAAAATTTTCCCCCCAAAACCCTTTCTTTTTAAAAAAAAAAAAAAAAAAAAAAAAAAAAACCCCCCCCCCCCCAAAAAATTTTCCCCCCTTTAACCCCCCCCCCCCCCCCCCCCCCCTTTTTTTTTTCCCTTTTTTTTTCCCAAAAAAAACCCCCAAAAAAAAAAAAACCCCATAAAAAACCCCCAAAAAACAACCCCCCCCAAAAATTTAAAAAAAACCCCCAAATTTTTTAACAACCCCCCCCCCCTTTCCCCCCCAAAAAATTTCCCAAAAAAAAATTTTTTTAAAAAAACCCCCCCCCCCCCAAAAAATTTTTTAAAAATTTTTCCCCCCCCAAAAAAACCCCCCCCCAAAAAATAAAAAATTTTTTTTTTTTTTTAAAAAAAAAAAAAATTTAAAAAAAAAACCCCCCCCAAAATTTAAAAAAAACCCCCCCGTTCCCCAAAAACCCCCCCCCCAAAAAACCCAAAAAAATTTTTTTTAAAAAATTTCCCCCAAAAAAACCCCCCCAAAAAACCCCCCCCAAAAAAAAAAAAAAAAAAACCCCCAAAAAAAACCCCCTTTTTTCCCCCCAAAAAACCCCCAAAAAAATTTTTCCCCCCAAAAAATAAATTTTCCCCCAATTAAAAACCCCCAAAAAACCCCAAAAATTTCCCCTTTTTTTCCCAAAACCCCCAAAACCCAAAACAAACCCCCCCCTTTTCCCCCAAAAAAAAGGGTTTTTAAATTTTTTTTTAAAAAACATAAAAACCAAAAAAACCCCCAAAACCCCAAAACCCCCCCCCAAAAAAAAATTTTTCCCCAAAAATCAAAATTTTTTTCCCCCCCCAAAAAAAAATTTTCCCCCCCAAACCCCCCCAAAAAACCCCAAAAAACCCCAAAAACCCCCCAAAAAAAAAAAAAAAAAAAAACCCCCAAAAAAAAAAATTTTAAATTTTTTCCCCCCCCCTTTTTTCCTTTTTTTTTTTTTTCCTTTTTCCCAAAAAAAAAAAACCCCCCCCCAAAAAAAAAATTTTTTTTTTTAAAACCCCCCAAAATAAAAAAAAAAAAAAATTTTTTATTATTTAAAAAAAACCCCCAAAAACCCCCCCAAAAATTTTTTTTTTTCCCCTTTTAATCCCCCCCCCCCCTTTTTTTTCCCCCTTTTTTTTAAAAAACCCCAAAAAAAAAAAAAAAAAAAAATTTTTTTTTTTTTTTTTAAAAAAAAAAAAAATTTTTTTTTTCAAAACCCCCCCCTTCCCCCCCCCAACCCCAAAATTTTTTTTAAAAAAAAATTTTTTTATAAAAAAAAACTTTTAAAATAATTTTTTAAAAAAATTATAAAAAAAAAAAAACCCCCCCAAATTTTTTCCCAAAAATTTTAAACCCTTAAACCAAATTTTTTTTTTTTTAAAAACCCCCCAAAAAAAATTTTTTCCCCCCCAACTTTTTTTTTAAAAAAAACCCCCCCAAACCAAAAAAACCCCCCCCAAAAACCCCCCTTTTTAAAAATTTTTTTAAAAATTTTTTTAAAAAAAAAAAAATTTTTTAAAAATTTTTTTTGGGATATTTTTTAAAAAAAAATTTTTTTTTTTTTTAAAAAATTTTTTTTTTTTTTGGGGTTTAAAATTTTTTTTAAAAAAAAAATTTTTTTCCCCCCCCCAAAAAAAATTTTTTTAAAACCCCCCAAAAAAAAAAAAAAAAAAAAAAAAACCCCCCCCCCCCAAATTTTTAAATTTTTTTAATTTTTTTTTTTTTTTTTTTAAAAAATTTTTTTTTTAAAACCCCGGGAAAAAAAAAAAAAAAAAAAAAAACCAAAATTTTTAAAATTTTTTTCCCCCCAAAAAAAAAAAACCCCCCCTTTAAATTTTTTTTTTTTTTTTAAAAAAAAAAGGGGAAAAAATTTTTAAAAAAAAAAACCCCCCCCCTTTTTTTTTCCCCCCCAACCAAAAAAACCCCCCCCCCCAAACCTCCCCCCAAAAATTTTTTTCCCCCCCCCAAAAAAAAAAAAGGGTTTTTTAAAACCCCCCCCCCCCGGGAAAAACCCCCCCAAAAAAATTTTTTAAAAAACCCCCCCTTTAATTTTTTTTAAAAAAAAAAAACCCCCCCTTTTAACCCCCCCCTTTTTTTTTTTTTTTTAAAAAACTTCCCCCCTTTTTTTTTTTTAAAAAAATTTTTTAAAAAAAAAAAAACCCCCTTTAAAAAAAAACCCAAAAACCAACCCCCTTTTTTAAAAAACCCCCCCCTTTTAAAATTTTTTTAAAAAAAAAAAATTTTATTTTTAAAAAAAAAAAAACCCCTTTCCCCTTTTCAAAAAAAAAAAAAAAACCCCCCTTTTTTTCAAAACCCCCAAAAATTTTTTTTTTAAATTTAAAACCCAAAAAACCCACCCCCCCCAAAACCCCCCCCCCCAAAAACCCCCAACAAAAACCAAAACCCCCCCCCTTTTTAAAAAAAAAAACCCCAAAAAAAAAATTTTTAAAAATTTTTAAAAAAAACCCCCCCCCAAAAAAAAACCCCCCCAAAAAAAAAAACCCCAAAAAAAACCCCAAAACCCCCCCCAAAAACCCCTAACCCCCCCCCTTTTCCCATCCTTTTCCCCCAAACCCCCCCCCCAAAAAAAAAAAAACCCCCCCTTTCCCCAACCCCCCCCCCCCCCCCCAAAAAAAAATTTTTAAAAAAATTTTTTCCCAAACCCTTTTTTTTAAAAAACCCCTTTTTTTTTTTAACCCCCCTTTAAACCCCCCTTTTTTTTTTTTTCCCCCCCCCTTTTTTTAAAATTTTAAAAAAAACCCCCCCCTTTTACCCCCCTTTCCCCCCCCTTCCCCCCCCCAAATAAAAAATTAATTTTAAAAAAAAATTTTAAATTTAAACCAACCTTTTTAAAAATTTTTTAAATTTTTTTTTTCCCCCCCCTTTTTTTTTAAAAATTTTTCCCCCCCAAAAAACTTTTTTTTTTAAAAAACCCCCCCCCCCCCAAAAAAAATTTTTTTTTTAAAAAAACCCCAAAATTTTTAATTTAAAAAAAATTTTTTTCCAATTCCCCCAAAAAAATTTTCCCCCCCTTTTTTTTTTTTAAAATTTTTTTTCCCCCCCCCAAAAAAATTTTAAAAAAACCCCAAAAATTAAAAAAAAAAAAATTTTTTTTTTTTTTAAAAAATTTTCCCCCCTTTTAAAATTTAAATAAAAAAAACCCCCCCCAAATTTTTTCCCCCCAAAAAAATTTTTCCCCCTTTCCCCCCCCCCCCCAAACCAAATTTAACCCAAAAAAAAACCCCCCAATTCCCCAAAAAACCCCAAAATTTTTCCAAAATTTTTTTTTTTTTTTTTTTAAAAAAAACCCCCAAAAATTTTTTTTTCCCAAAAAAAATTTTTAAAAAAAACCCCCCACTTTTTTTCCCCCAAAAACCCCCCAAATTTAAAAAAAAACCCCAAATTTTTTAAAACCAAAAAAAAATTTTTAAATTTTTTTCCCCCCCCAAATTTTTTTTTCCCCCCTTTTTTTCCAAAAAAAATTTCCCCCTTTAAAAAAAATTTAAACCCCCAAAAAAAAACCCAAAAACCCCCCCCCCCCCCCCAAAAAACCCCCCCCCCCCTTTTTAAAAAAAATTTAAAAAAACCCCCCCAAAAAAACCCCAAAAAAAAAACCCAAAATTTTAAAACCCCCCCCCCCAACCCCCCCCCCCCCCCTTTTCCCCCCCAAAATTTTTTCCCAAAAATTTAAAAAAAAAAAAAAAAACCCCCACAACCCAAAAAAAAAAAAACCCCAAAAAAACCCCCCCCCCCTTTAAAAAAAACCCCCCCCAAAAACCAAAAAACCCCCCCCCCCTTTTTTTTCCCCAAAACCCAAAACCCCCCTTTTAAAAAAAAAAATCCCCCCCAAAAAACCCCCCCCCCCCCCCCCCAAAACCCCCCCAAAAAAACCCCCCCCCAAAAAAAAAAAACCCCCCAAAAAAAAAACCCCCCCCCCCCCCCCAAAAAAAAAAACCCCCCCAAAAAAAACCCCCCAAAAAAAAAAAAACCCCCCCCCCCCCCCCCCCCCAAAAAACCCCC
>JAMYXO010006594.1:7500-13356 GCA_033310375.1 Conus canariensis | reverse complement strand
ATTACCCTGTGAAAAAGTTTGTCCAGAATTATTCTCTTGCCAGTTATTATAGGAATGTACATTATTCCTGTTTGTATTCTGTCTTGAGAAAAACTTGGCCTCTCTATGACCATATCTCCTGTTTGGTTGAGAACGACCCGGACCAAACTGGCCTGTTGAAGCAACATTTGCCTCAAACACATCACGGTCAGATTTCCTGGAAAAATGCTTTTCCGGATGAGCAGTCCGATACTGATCTGCCAGCTTACAGATATCCTCTGCAGTTTTACAAGATCTCTCTTTTAGAAAAAATAGCTAGGTTCTTTGGATACGCTTTGTAAAATCTGCTCACGTAACAACAAGTCACGCAAATCAGCATATTCTTTCTGTGTTTGGGACAATTCAACCAACGATCAAATAAATGACTTGTCCTAATAAGGAAAGCTGCAAATGATTCACCTTTTTCTGGACGAAACTGAACGAAATTTTTCTCTAAAGCCTTCATCTGTATATTGAAACTTCTTCAAAAGTTCAGCTTTTAGCTCTTCCCATGTGAGAGAATCACGAACTGCCAAACTATGATAACAGAGATAATGCGGTGCCCTTGAATAAGGAAGCAGCATACAATGTCCATTTGTCCTTGCTCCAACCACATGATGAAGCATGGTTTTCAAACCTAAAAAGAAAAGAGTCTATGTCATCACGATTCTCATCAAAAGGGGTAATTTGGGAATGTAGGAAGTCTTACCTGCACCCTGAACAGGAACCAGCATCAGTTTGAGAAACATTTACATTTGCAGATTGTTGAACAGCCTGTTGCTTTAACTGAAGTTCCACTCGTTTTTGTTCAAGTTCCAATCTTCTCATTTCAAGTAAATTAAGACTTTCTGTTCTTTTCATTTCAAGTTCATGCGCCCTGATTTTTCCTCTATCTGTGCTTGTCTATCCTTCTCTTCTTTCTCTAACTGTACTTGTCTATCCTTCTCTTCTTTCTCTAACTGTACTTGTCTATCCTTCTCTTCTTTCTCTAACTGTGCTTGTCTATCCTTCTCTTCTTTTTCTGCCTCTGCTTTACTAAGCCTTTTCTCATCTCTGCCTCTTTCTTTTCCTCTCTTTCTTTCGCTCTGAGCGCACGCTCTTCACACTGATCAATGTAAGCCATTAACGCATCACCAGACAACTGCAATTTCTGTCCCTGGGACAAAAAATCGGTTGAAACGAACCGTTTCCTCATCCTCCTTCACAAATAAGGATTGGAATTCCTCTATTTGTTGATCATCTACTGTATCAGTCATGTTGTATGAGAGTGTAGATCACGCTTAAAGAAATCCCACAGCGTGCAAATGGGGTAGAGAAATTAAGATGTGAAATAAAAACACTATTTAAAATAGAACAACAATTTAAACTTACTTGGCACTGATTACTAGAATACAGAGCTCAAAACATTCAAATTTGTAAAGAACCAAAAAAAAACAATGACGGGACAGAAAAGAATATTTTTTTTTTCCAGTAAAATTTGATTGAGTATGGAAATGCACCCTCACTGAAAAAATGTTTTATTTAAGTTAATTTAGTTGGCCAAAAAATGTGAGAAGTAAATTTAGAAATGGCTCTGAAAGACTGAATTGTGAGAAAGATTTCCGAAATACCAAGAAAAGCTAAGAATATTTTTTTTTAATTATTGTTTTAAACTAAAGCAGAGCACTGTTTTCAAAAAGGAATCCAAAAGAATGTGCCAGAAAAAACGCAAACAATTTTACAAGAAAGATTTTCAACTAAACCTTACAACATTTAAAATAAAGGGAGCATTTACACACACTAATCAGAAACCCTATTTAAAATAGCAAAAAAAACCTGCCTAAACTTGAAACTAGAGAGGAGCTTATTGTAAAGAATATCAAGAGAATTTTAATTAGAATAGAGACAGAAACCAAGAGAGGCGAAAATTTGAAAAAAGTAGGAAAAGTAAGACCGAGCAAAAGAACCCTTAGGTAGCCCACTAATTGAAACTACCACCCGTAGAACTGGAGACGGGAATACTAAGAACAAGTATACATTACATAAACAATTGACACACCATAAATATAGATAAGAAAATAAAATTGAAAATGCCAATGAAAATGAATAAATATAACAATTATTCAGCAATGCAGAGGGGAACAAAATAGTATCTTTATAATTGTAATTTGGCAGAGTAATTTTACTTCTATTTTTCTTTTTTTTTTTTTTACAAAGGGGTTCAAAACAATATTTTAGCAGCAGTACTCACTCAAAAAACTAAATTCTATTAAACTCTAACCTAAATTCAAAGTCGGGGTCACCACTGTCACACACCCATATTTGTGAACATACACACTTGCATTCACAAACACAGTATGCTTACTTCGTACACAACACGCAATCACTCCATTCACCCAAAGGAGCACTACCACAATTGAACTGAGTTTTCTATAAAATGCTCCCTTTACTCACAAAGAAAAGGGTTTTAAATCTTCTTTGCATTTCACTGCATTTTCCAACAATTATTTCTTCTCTTCACAAGATAATTCCCCACATAGAAACAATAACACAATATTCAAAGTTTTTACCAAAAATCCAACACACTCACACACATGTTACACTATCAGTTCTTATATTAAATAGTATCAATAAAGACAAGTCATCTTGACTTGTCGAGGAGCTTTCTTTCACTTGGCTGTACCACCTCTGGACCACCACAGACTGGACTCTCACTAGGCTCGTACAGCTCAAGCCTGGACCACCGCTGGACCACCACTGGACCACCACTGGACCACCACTGGACGCTGAGGGATTCTGTAACGAAACCCTAGGTCCAGGGTTAACCTCTAAAATGAATTTTATTTATTCTTTCTCTTTCTCTCTTTTTATTCATAGCTCCTTTTTAACTCCTTTCACATTCACTCCAAGATCAATATAGAATACTCACATGAGTCTTGTTCCGCCAACCTATTCCTACCTACAGTTGGGGTACAGAGAGAAATCTTTATACAACAATATTTATTTATTTATTTTTCAATTCTTCTCTTTTCGCGTTCAACGTTCATCTTTCTCTTTTTCCCAATAGCGCAATATCATCAAATCTGTATAATTATCAAACTTCTGTTATCATTACAATTACACATTTACTGTAATTGCTTTAACCAGTTTACAACCCCAACTGGTACTCACCTTCTAGGGAATAAGCGACAAGCCTACCCTAGTAGACTTCCAGTCTACATCTACACTCTATACTCGAGTGAACTTGCCACGCCAGGCATATTACACCCACCAAGGGTTAAGCACACCCAAACCAGGGTTGCATCGGACAAACCAGTCCAATAATATAGCACACCCAACCCAGGGTTGCATCGGACAATCCTAGTCCTATGTTAAACCCAAAGAGGGTTACAATCAGACATCCTCCTATGTCTGTGTCCAGAGCTCCTCTGAAGTAACAATAATCTTCCACCCTTCCTCACATTGGGTGAACACACTTCACAATCCACTCAGCGTCCTACTCTTCCGCATCACTGGCGGTTGCACTCCATGAATACAAAAAAGCATCAAACCCGTAGGTTCCATTCCACAATTGCAAAAATTACAAAATCTCTTAATTGATATGAAACTTTTCCATTCACATCACTTTTTTCTTCATTCACATGACAGACGACAACGACCGCCTTATTTGATGAGGACGTGGGAAAGGCAAATTGGGAGTTGGAGGAGAAAATGAGGTGGGGGAGCGAGTAGGGTTCACATCTTTGAATCCCACCACAACATCTGACCCACGATATTCATTTCCCCATAATTCTTCAGCAAATTTCATCTCCTTTCTTATATCAGAAGGTCTCTTGCATAAAGGGTAGGAACCAGACTAAACTGTCCTAAATTTGATAAATAATTCACTGTATAAAGACAGATTCAATAGAATTAGGATTAACACTCTACATTTATTGTACTGATTGATGAAGAAAAAGAAAATCGAACAATATTTGTGTGGCACGGAAATATCACAGACAGCATTCTTTGAGAGCCGGTATCGATGTCAAAAACGTATTCAGATTTACATATGGAAACAATATATATATATATGAATATGTTCAAATATCTTTTAAGAAATTGCAGCACAAGTGCGAATTTGCTTCGACTGGTCTTTTGATTCGATATGTGGATAGGTTGCATTGTACTTTTAATTCATGGATCACTTACTTCGCCTTCTTTTGTTGTGAAGACAAAATACACTTGTCTGTAAATGTGCCCAAAACTTGAACAAAAAAGAGGAACAAGAGTTAATTGAAAAGAAAAATGGGTTGATGTTGAGGAGACAATGAGCAAGGTTAAAAATCATTCTCATGATTTTTTGGACCATCAATAAGTGCGTCGTTACAGAAAGCGAAACAGCCACACGCACAGGGAATAAATCTGCCTTGAATTTTGCCTCTGGAGCAGTGATACCGATTCTGATGTGGGTTAGACGGGTGAAGCAAAACATTTTTGGTTAGAGTTCATCAGTGGAAACGCGCCTCGGTGTGCTTGAGCTATATGTGACTTACTACAGATCGTGTTTATGGACATATCATACTGGACAGGTAACCCCATAATCTGAGTGGCAATAAATCTGTTTGCCGTTCACTTGCCGCATCAAAACATGTCATCTCTTTTATCTTGTATATTTAAACAGCCATGACTAAGAGAACAAAATGGAACTGATGGGAAACCGAAATGGTCTCCTGTTGAAGGAATGTTAACAGACGGTCGCCTTTTTCTTTTGATTCCCCTGAAGTTTTAGTTTAGTTTAGTTTAGTTCAGTTTCGTCAAGGAGATGTTACTGCTAGCGGACTGGTCCATATATGCCACACCACATCTGCAAAGTTTCGAGACTACACTGAGTGTGATTTAAAGCTAATGGATAAATGAATTCCTGACTAAGATGAGAGAATTTACGCAGAGGGTCTCGTGCTACGACTTAGCAGATGTCTGACTACGCATTAGCCCAGTGCGATAGTCAGATTTGGGTACCTACATAACATGGGCTGTGCTATTGTTATTGTGTGTGTGTGTGTGTGTGTGTGTGTGTGTGTGTGTGTGTGTGTGTGTGTGTGTGCGCGCGCGCGCGTGCGTGCTTGCGTGTGCTCTTAGGTGCATGCGTGCGTGCATGTGTGAGTGCGTGCTTGCCAGGGTGCGCTTGCGTGTGTGTATGTTCAGCGCGCTCGCTTGCTTGCTTGCTTGCGCGCGCGCGCGCGCGCGCGCGCGCGCGCGCGTGTGTGTGTGTGTGTGTGTGTGTATGTGTGTGTGTGTGTGTGTGTGTGTGTGTGTGTGTGTGTGTGTGTGTGTGTTGGTGTGTGCTTGCGTGCGCGTGAGCTAGTGTGTGTGTGTGTGTGTGTGTGTGTGTGTGTGTGTGTGTGTGTGTGTGTGAATGGGTGTGTGCGGTGCGCTTGCTTGCTTGTGTGTGCATGTGTGTATAATACTTGTTTGCAGCGCACTGTTGAACAGTAAAGTGGAAGGGTAAGAGGGATACCGCGGACCTCCACCAACGTCGAACACTGACGGGGTCCTTTTCTTGATCCAGATCCGATCCGTGGATCCGCACATACATTTCACAGTTTCGTCCGTGGCTACATTCCATCTTTCCGTCAAACTTTATGAAATTCGATTCGGTAAGTTTTGCATAATCTTGCTAACAAGTGAACAAAACAGATGCTGAAGGGTGAAAACTTCACTTCCTTGACAGAGGTCAAAACACGTCAACTGCAATCGCTTTTAATGCGTTCACACATTCCAGAAAAGAACACTGCCGGGTAGAAAAACTGTGCACACGTTCCATAAGCATAGCTGATTGTTGAAGACCTTGGACACATTCCAGAAAGAGGCAGCCAG
>JAMYXO010006594.1:0-2500 GCA_033310375.1 Conus canariensis | reverse complement strand
CATTAGTCATTTAAAAACCGAAAACATTAAGAATGAAATTACAGTCAATTAAGTCGCTTTGTGTACAAATTTAAATACAGAAGAAAGTGAGCATGAATATGTTTCAGACACTTAAAGGTACGACAGAGAGAGAGAGAGAGAGAGAGGAAAAGAGAAAAGAGAGAAGAGAGAGAAAGAGAGGGAGGAGAGAGAGAGATAGCGTGTGGTTGTGTGTGTGTGTGTGTGTGTGTGTGTGTGGTGTTGTTGTTGTGGCGCGCCGCGCGCGTTCCGAAACATCTCTCTCTCTCTCTCTCTCTCTCTCCCCTCTCTCTCTCTCTATTATATATATAAAATATAAAATATATATTTGGGAAATTTTTTAGTCTGTTGTAATTTAGTCCCTTGCGGATTCATTCCAAGAACTGGCCCTCAGTACTTGTGTCTTAAGATGTTATCTTTTTAATTTTCTACTTTTCACAAAAAAAAATGTAGCTTGTTTTGCTCTTTTGATTTTCTTTTGCTTTTTTAGAGTGGCACCTTTGGTTGGTTTTTTGAAAACTCAACAAAATACTACGGTATTGCACACCAGCCTTTTTTCTGGGATAGTATTCTTCTTAAAACCGAAAAGGCAGAGGAGTGAAGTTTCCCACTTTCTGCGGTTTACTGAGGAGAACAATCAAGTTTCCAAATACCGGTATCTGACCAGGAGTTACATATTAGTGAGTTTTCCTTCCCATTGGAGATTGTCCCCCCCTTTGGGAGACTATAAACTTGCTGAAGGCTCATTTTGAGAGGCATTTATTATTCCCCATACATCCTCTCAAGCACATAGGGGTTAATTAGACAGAATTAACTGCCACTGCCGATATGAATGCTTATCTCCCCTTATTTCTTCAGTCTAAGACATTAGAGCAAGCTTTGTTTTTTAAATTGAATATATATAATATGAGTGCGTGCGTGCATGCGTGTCTGAGGTGTGTTGTGAGAAAAGAGATGTTGAAAGGTAGAAGGTGTGGGGAGAGGGAGGCGTCTTAGTTTTTACAAACAGTGGTGGATGGGGTGGCACTTCGGAGTTTTGAAACAGAAATGAAAAGCTTGCAATAGCTCTTTTTTTCCCCTCCCGTTTTTGCCAACGATAATTTTTTTTTTTTCCTATCGGTTTTTCCCTTTGAAGCGTTTCTTGTGTGTTCAGAATATTTGACACGTTCCTTACGCCCCTGCCCCATCCATGTCATCTGCACACAATGAAATGGAACAGGAGAGACGTGTATTTTGTCTATTTTTCAACGTTAAGGGAGAAGGCTAAGTAGGCGGTGAGCGAAGGGAGGGATAAGTGGGGCAAGGGGTTGTTGTGTAAAAAGCTCTGAGTTTGACAGTTATATTATTTAAAAGATTTTATCAAAATAACCAGGCAATAGTTCCCAATCCTTGTCTTTTTTGTCTTATTTTGTCTATCTTTTTTCGTCTGTGTCTGTCTCTGTCTTTCTCTCTCTGTCTCTTTGTCTTTGTCCTTGTCTTAATCTCGATCTCTTTCTGTCTCTCTGTTCTCTTCTCTGCCTCCGTCTGTGTCTCTGTCTCACTTTCTCTGTCTGTCTGTCTGTCTTCAATGTAGGCCTTGAGATATTTCGTGTCTTTCTTTGACATTTGTCTTCAAAAGAATTGGATAAAACCCAAGGATGTGTAGCATTCAACCCATTTCACATAGTTTTTCTGTATGTTTTATGGGAGTGTGTGTGTGTTGTGGTGGGGTGTGTGTGTGTGTGTGTGCGTGCATGTTTGCAAAAACGTATGATTGTGTGTGTGTGTGTGTGTGTGTTTTGTGTGCTCGCGCGCGCGCGTGTGTGTGTGGGGCGTGTGTGCGTGTGGGGTGGGGCGCGCGTGCGCGCGTGCGCGCTCAGCCTGCGCCCTGGGTGTTTGTGTGTGTGTGGGGGTGGGGGTGCGCCGTAGTGCATGTGTGGGTGTGCGGCGTGGCAAGACGCGCCGTGGTTGTTGGGCGTTTCGTTTGTGTGCTAGATGCGTGTGTGTGTGGGGTGTGTGGGTGTGGTGTGTGGTTTGGTGTGTGTTGGAAAAAGGGGGGTTTTAAAATTGGACTGCGAATACCCCAAGGAAGAGAAAGTTAGACTTTTGGGTTAGGAACAGAAAACAGTTTTTTTTCCTCGTTTTTTTTCCCCCCTGTTTCTGCCAAGTCTAATTATTTTCCCCGTTTCCTTTTTCTTGCAGCGTTTCATTTGGTCCAAAATTACAGTTCCCCATCCTTTTCCCCCCCCCCCCCCCCCCCCCCCCCCCCCCCCCCCCCCCCGCCCTCCATGCACTGCAAGAAAGCGGCCGGGTCTTTCCTCAAAAAAGGGAACAATGAGTGTACCCCCCCCCCCCATTTTTTGCACTGGAGTAAGGGTAAGGGGTTTTTCGAGGGAAGGGGGGCTTTGGGGTTTGGGGGAAGGGGGGTTTTTTCTGAATGGACATTCCCAAAAATTTTAATGATTTTAAATAACAGAAACATGTGGTTTTATCCTTTCAGTCA
>JAMYXO010006593.1:0-13356 GCA_033310375.1 Conus canariensis | reverse complement strand
CACACAACACACACACCACACACACACACACACAACACACACACACACACACACATACGCACACACACGCGCGCGCGCGCGCGCGCGCGCGCGCGCACACACACACACACACTACATATATATATATATAGAGAGAGAGAGACAGAGAGAGAGAGAGAGAGAGAGAGAGAGACAGAGAGAGAGAGAGAGAGAGAGAGAGAGAGGGTAGTACTGAGGATCAGCGTTATATTAAAAAGAGGGGCTCGACCAGAGTGGGAGCGGCATTTGCTGTATTAAATAGCAAGTTAAAATCAAGCTTAAAACCTACAGATCTGTTTCGGCGCTGTCAGTGCGGTCGTCAGGGTGTAGTGAGCTTGTATTGCCAGTGTTGTGTGTAAAAATCTATGTAATCTATGTAATCTATGCCTAACAGAGAAATACATCATACTATGTAAACCACAATTAGCAACTTTAAATATCAGAACAGAAATGGTTAACAATTGCAGACACAGATGGAAGTTCCTAACAGTGAACAAAAAACACCTGAAAACACATGTAGCACGGGGGAAAAACAGCAGCAAGCTATATATACACACAACACTGGCAATACAAGCTCACTACACCCTGACGACCGCACTGACAGCGCGAAAACAGATCTGTAGGTTTTAAGCTTGATTTTAATTTGCTTTTAATACAGTATATATATATATATTATATATATATATATATATATATATATATATATATATAACTGTGAAATATGCACATTATTGATGTGGCCATTACATTGCAAAATATATATAATTTTATAATATATATATATATATAGAGAGAGAGAGAGAGAGAGAGAGAATGGTACTGAGGATCAGCGCAATCTTAAAAACAGTGCTCAACCACAGTGGGAGCGACATTTGTTATATTAAAAGCAAGTTAAAATCAAGCTTCTAAAAACATCTACAAATTTGTTTTCACGCTGTGCGGTCGTCAGGATGTGATGAGCTTGTGTTGCCAGTGCCACGTATATATATAGCTAGCTGTTTGCTGTTGTTTTTTTTCCCGTGCTACATGTGTTTCTCAGGTGTTGGTTTTTTTCGCTGATAGGAACTTCCATCTGTGTCTGCAATTGTTAACCATTTCTGTTCTAACATTTAGAGTTGCCAACTGTGGTTACCATAGTATAATGTATTTCTCGGTTAGGCATAGATTGCATTTTTTGAAATGTTGTTGTATGATGCTGCTCTTTTTAAAATTTTCCAAGATATGTTGTAGTCTATGTCTTTTTCTTTAAGTTTCCAAATGTATTTACTCAATTCTGTTTGGTTTTTGTATCTTTCTTTGTTGAATGATTTGTTTATGGTTTGCATATCTAGTTTTTGAATTGGTTTTCCGTGATACCTACATATGTTTCTTTTGCGTTTCTCCGATGTTACAGTGGCTTGGTACACAATGTTGTTATAAAGGCATTTGTTGCTTAGGGGGCACTGTTCTTTTTTGGTACAGTTACAAGATTTCCTTTCGTTACCCTCCTTTTTTTCTGTGCTGCTTTTCATTTTGTTTGCTGAATCGATGGCATTTTTAAGGTTCGGCATACATGAATATATAATTTGATGTTGTTTTTGTTGAATATCTTGAATAATTTATGGTCTTTTGGGAAAGATGATGTAAAAGATTTTAAAGAATTCTTTCCCTACATTTGTTTTAACTCTTGCATCATATGGGGGATTGTACCATATGTATTTCCTTTTCCTTTTCTTTCTGCATCTTTTTGTATCATTGTCTGGATCGTATCTTAATTTGTAATTGTAGCCACTTGTACGAAAACGCCTCTTGTATTCAGCTGTAGCGTTGTTGAATACTGTTTCGTTACATGACAAATTGGATAGTCTTTTATTTATGCTTTTGGGTATTGTTTTCAGTATGGAGGGTGGGTGATTGCTTTTGATGTTTACATAAACAGGCGTGTCATTTGGTTTCTTGTATGGTTTTATATGTGTGTTGGTTGAGGTCTAACGTTATGTCTAAATAGTTCACTATCTTTTTGTTTGCTTCTATTGTGATTTTTAAGTTTTGGTTTGGGTGGAAAATTTTACACAATTCTTTTTTCTTATTTTCAATATTTCTAGGGTTGTCATTCAGAGCGGCAAGGCCGTCATCCCTGTACAGTCCAGTTTTTTTTCCCAAATTTTTTTTTTTTAAAATATTGGATAACATGAATATCCGACAAGTTCGCAAGTTTCGGCACCATCGTATGATCCCATTGTGACATCGAAAGTTGAATTCCTGCTTGTGTTCTTAATCCAGGTTTCTTTTTTATTGTGCAGTAAAGTTTTCTTTGTGTGGAAAATGATTTCCATTTCTGACCCTGAATTTCTGTGTACTTGTTGGCAAATTTTATAGCTTTAGTTAGTAGCTTTTCATCTATAGATGGGTGAAAATCTACTATGTCAAATGTTATAAAAACTGTATTTTCTTGTTTATTGAGGTTTTTGAACCATTGTATTACTCTCTGGAAAAACACATATGAAGTAATACAATGGTTCAAAAACCTCAATAAACAAGAAAAAACAGTTTTTATAACATTTGACATAGTAAATTTTACCCATCTATAGATGAAAAGCTACTAACTAAAGCTATAAAATTTGCCAACAAGTAAAACAGAAATATCAGGGTCAGAAATGGAAATCATTTTCCACAAAAGAAACTTTACTGCACAATAAAAATGAAACCTGATTAAGAACACAAGCAGGAATTCAACTTTCGATGTCACAATGGGATCATACGATGGTGCCGAAACTTGCGAACTTGTCGAACTATTCATGTTATCCAATATTAAAAAAAAACTTGGGAAACAAACTGGACTGTACAGGGTTTGACGGCCTTGCCGCTCTGAATGACAACCCTAGAAATATTGAAAATAAGAAAAAAGAATTGTGTAAAATTTTCCACAACCAAATTTAAAAATCACAATAGAAGCAAACAAAAAGATAGTGAACTATTTAGACATAACGTTAGACCTCAACCAACACACATATAAACCATACAAGAAACCAAATGACACGCCTGTTTTGTAAACATCAAAAGCAATCACCCACCCTCCATACTGAAAACAATACCCAAAAGCATAAATAAAAGACTATCCAATTTGTCTGTAACGAAAACAGTATTCAACAAACGCTACAGCTGAATCCCAAGAGGCGTTACGTACAAGTGGCTACAATTACAAAATTTAAGATACGATCCAGACAATGATACAAAAAGATGCAGAAAAAAACAGGAAAAGGAATATCATATGGTACAATCCCCCATATGATCAAGAGTTAAAACAAATGTAGGAAAGAATTCTTTAAAATCTTGACATCATCTTTCCCAAAAGACCATAAAATTATTCAAGATATTCAACAAAAACAACATCAAATTATCATATTCATGTATGCCGAACCTTAAAAATCCATCGATTCAGCAAACAAAATGAAAATGCAGACAGAAAAAAAAGGAGGGTAACGAAAGGAAATCTTGTAACTGTACCAAAAAAGAACAGTGCCCCCTAAGCAACAAATGCCTTTATAACAACATTGTGTACCAAGCCACTGTAACATCGGAGAACGCAAAAGAAACTATGTAGGTATCACGGAAAACCAATTCAAAACTAGATATGCAAACCATAAACAATCATTCAACAAAGAAAGTACAAAAACCAAACAGAATTGAGTAAATACATTTGGAAAACTTTAAAGAAAAAGACATAGACTACAACATATCTTGGAAAATTTTTAAAAAGAGCAGCATCTACAACAACATTTAAAAAAAAATGCAATCTATGCTAACGAGAAATACATTATACTATGTAAACCACATTGGCAACTCAAATGTTAGAAACAGAAATGGTTAACAATTGCAGACACAGATGGAAGTTCCTACATGGAAAAAAAACCAACACCTGAAAACACATGTACACGGGAAAAAAACAAACAGCAAACCAGCTACTATATATATTGGCACTGGCAAACACAGCTCATCACATCCTGACGACCCGCACAGCGTGAAAAAATTTTGTAGATGTTTTTAGAACTTGATTTTAACTTGCTTTTAATATAAAAATATATATATATATATATTAATATAATAATATATATATATATTATATATATATATATATATGTTGTGTGTGTGTGTGTGGTGTGTGTGTGGTGTGTTGTGTGTGTGTTGTGTGTGTACATACTTTTTTTTGCAATTACATGGCCACATCAATAATGTGCCTATTTCACAATTCAAACCAAAAAAAAAAAAAAAAAAAAAGAAAAAAAAAGGAAATCAGCAACCACCGGTCATTTGACATGCACGCGCACATGCAGCGCGTACGCATCACCACCGTAAACATATGTGAAGATTGATCTTCAGGATGTCGCAGTGAAGGGTAAACATGCAAACAGCCCACTCACTTCGATTGTCGAACGAAGGTCTGAAGTGAGACTAAAATGGTCACACTAACTGAACACACTTTTTTTTTTTTTTAATGTATTTTATCTTATATTCATTTGTTTACTTTTTTCATAAATCTCATGGGAACATACAGAGTGCATCCTTGCACTTACGTGCTGATCCAGTCGCACACAACTCATTAAGGTTCCTTTCCTCCTCCCCCCCCCCCTCCCCTGCCTCCCTACTTTTTTTTTTTAATATCGCAGGGATCGCAACTTATTTGCTTTCATTTCACTGTTCTATGTTGACGAAGACGAAGCCTACAGGGTTGGTCACTGTATACGTCACGCTTCTCCGTCCACGGCACAGTGGTGTGTGTGTGTGTGTGTGTGTGTGTGTGTGTGTGTTTTTGGGTGGGGGGTGTGGGTGTGTGTGTGTGTGTAAGCACACACGCATCCTGCGTGCGGCGTGGTGCGTGTGTGTGTGTGTGGTGTGTGTGTGTGTTGTGTGTGTGCGTGCGTGCGTGCGTGCGTGCGGGTGTGTGTGGGGGTGTGTGTGTGGGTTTGTGTTGTGTGTTTGTGTTGTGTTATCGATCGAAATCTTTGGGCAAACTTTTGCAGAATGAACCTTTTACTGGGGGGTAAACCCCCACGTAAAAAACCCTGCTTCGACAAATCATCGCCAATCCCAAAGTAATGTTGGATCACATACAGGCTCAAAATTTTATAACTTCCTTAACTGTAGCTATGTTTGTTCTACCTTCTTTTTTTGTATATTTTCAAGAGGAGGGGGTCCCGTATTTCATTTTACATCGTACTAGGCCTTTCAGAGTGGGTGACTGCAGGGGGGAATTTAAAAAAAAAAAAAAAATTTTTAAAAGAAAGTTTTACAAACACACCTGTTTTCCTTTTTTCTGGGGGTTTTAATTTAAATTCTTTTTAAAAAAATTTTGTAGGCCACCGGCCATTCTGTACATTTTGCTTTCCCCCCTTCTTTTGTGGACGAAAGTTCCCATAAAACGTTTGATCCTTTTTTTTTCGGGAAGAAAACAGCAATCGGAATAATGTCATAGGGGTTAAAGATATAGTTGTTAGGTGGTTTAGTTTCTTTTTTTACTTTTTGACAAGGCACGAATTGGACAATTCTACTATTTTCCGCAAAAGACGTACAACTAAAGTCAAAAAAAAAACAACAAACCCCCAAACACACACCCACACACACACACAACACACACACACCCCAACGCACGCACGCCCCCCCGGGGGCAAAACCACACACGCACACACACATACACCCACGCGCGCACGCGCGCGCGGCTGTGTGCCTGCTCACAAACACACACAACACACACACCCCATACACACACACACACACACTCTCTCTCTCCTTAAAACAAAAACACGCTGCGTGCGGCGGGCGGGCGCGCGCTTGTGTGTGTGTGTGTGTTTTGTGGGGGGTGTGTGACGCGCTCGCGCAAGCGCGTGTGTTTGTAAATAAAAATTGTGTGTGTGTGGGTGTGTGTGTGTAAATAAGAATTGGGTTCTCATTTACTTACAATAAAACATTCATTAAAAAAAAAAATTTAGTTGTTGACTATAAATAGTTGTTATAATGAAATTCAGTAGTTTGCAGAAAACATTTCTATGAAAAATATCATTTTGTTATTGAATTAAGAGTACTTGTCATGAAAAAAACCCCTTTGCCCCTGGCGTGTTTTCCTTAAAGAAATGTTTTTTCCCCCCCAAATTTTTCTGTCCAGGGGAAAAATTTTTTAAACTAAAAACCCCCCCAAAGGGGTTTTAATTTATTTCCGTTGTGGCAAAACCCTGGGAAATAATTTTGTGGTTTTAAACATGAACATTTGTCGGGGAAGAAAAAGGGAAAAGGTTAAGTTTAAAAAAAACCCCAAAAACCCCAACGAAAACAAAAACAAATAGACAAACAACAAAACTATAAAATCATTTTCCTCATTTTTGCCAAATCAGTCGGAATGACCTATGCCTGAAGTTTCCCCCAAAAAAATCTTGGGGGGAAAATGAGATACCGTCTCAAAATTTGATTTGTGAATAACCTCGCCCATTTACACGGACGGGTTAAAGTTATATTCAGTCCGTAGGCATTTATCACGAGATCTGAAAATGGGAAAAAAAAGTTCTCAAACCTTAGCTAATTTTTTTTAAAAGGTCAAGAAACAGTTTAAAAGGATCTGTATAAGGGTATTTTCTCTTGCAGCGGCTGACACCCAAAGAAGTAAATGTCACAAACAGATGGGATCAGGGGACCGGGGGAAAGAGAAACGGAAGCATTCCAGCGGCTAATTTGGCTTGCTAACCTTAATGGAGGATGGTGGGACGGGGGCTTGGCGTGTCTGATCATGTTGACATTCATTTGTTGTGGGGCCGTGTTGTCTGTGGTGGGGGCCTCTGGACCCAGGCATTAAGGGGGAAAAACCAAATGCAATAAAGGATTTTGAGGTCGAAAGCGAAGAAAGCCGTCACAGGGGGCGTCCGGCGTTAAATGATGTGGTGAAGCCGAGGGTGCAAATCCAGGTAACACCCAGAAATTATATACCAAGATCGTAAGTAAAATTTTTTTTTTTTTTGGCTCATTGCGTCGAAATTGGTTCACATCTTTCATGTCAATGTACCCCCAAAATATGTTATATGCTTAAAAGCAGACAGATTTAAATAAAGGAATTGGTAATTTGGGATAGACTAGCTGACACAAAGATACGGTCAGGGGGGGTTTTTCTAAAGCCTAAAATTCTGAGCGGTTCCTTTTTTTTCCTAGTTTTTAAAAAGTGATGCCACGGAGAGTACGTACAAAAGTCAAATGGGTGATGGAGTTTAAGGGTTGGGGCAGGGTGGTGGGGGGGGAGGGGCGAGGCAGTAGGGGAATGATCTGGAAATATGATATCGGTTTTTAAATTTTTGGGGATTTTTTTTAAGACCTTGTACGCCTCAAAACCCCCACGTAGATTACATAGCCTTTGGGGTAAAAAACCCTAATTTGTGGCGTGTGCCTTCTTTTCCTTTGTGTCAGGGGGGGCAGCCCCAAAAAAAATTTACCTTTCCCCTTTTGAAAACTGAGGGGAAGTGATGGCAAGGAAAAACCAGAACAATTTTAAAAAAAAGAAGAAAACCCTCAAAAAAAAAAATAACATTTGGAACCCCGAAAAACCTTCAGAAAGAACCCCAGAAAATCCCGATTCCCCACACCCGGGGCGGGACCCGAAAAGACCTGATTGTTTTGGCCTGACGCGTTCAGTGTCTTTTTGCACAGCTTTTTTTTCCCGATCCCTCAGCCCTGTTGCCTGCCTGTTTTCCCCCTTTCCCCTCCCCTGCCCTGCCTCCTTTTTCATAACCTGTGAGCCCTTGCAGACGTTGGCCCCGAGATTCGCTTGGTCTCGTTCTATACCCACCGCTTGCAGGGGGCAAAACCTGTCGACGATTGCGCACTGAACTGCCCGAAAAGACGGCATGACATAGGGGAATTTTACGGGGTCCAGAGAGATTGCAACATCGCCTGCTTTATGTGCCTGCATAGGGGGTGGCAAGGTTCAGAGTTTTTTTGTTTTTTTGGCCCCCCCTGGCGGGAGCGGATTCTAAGGTTAAACAAGATGCAAAGCAATAAACGACCCCCCATTTTTCCCCCAAATCGCTTTAAATCGGCCAAGTACTTTCTGAAAATAAAAAAACGGCAAAATAACGGTTTTTAACGGTTATTTAACCGTGTGCATTTTTAAAACTTGTTTTTGTACTCACTTTTTGGGTAAAGCCTATGTTTCCCCCACCAAATTTCATACAGTCGGAAAATATGTCAAGAATAACTTTTTTTTAACGGGCAAATTTTTGAAAACACTTATGAAGTCCCCTTTGTAAAAAAACAACCTTTCTGTATACAAAAATTTCATTAAAATCCCCAATACGAAAAAAATAAGGGGAAAACAACGGTTTTAACGGTTAAAACCAAATGTCATTTTAAAAATGGTACTTTAGTCGTCATGAGCAAAGCCTTTTTCATACCGACTTCATCCAAATCAGACATAGTCAGAAAAGGGGTTTTTAAGGGGCAATTTTTGAAACATATATAGAATATTTTGTTGGGAAACCCCCTTTTAGTATACAAAATTTAATTAAAATCCCCTAAATATAAGAATAACGGCAAAAAAGGTTTTTTAAATTTTTTTAAAAAACGATTTTTAGCGTACATCACTTTCTATGGAAAGAAGCTCCGTTTTACAAGATCGCCCCCCGTTAAAAATGGCCAATTATTTCTTAGATTTCCCCAAAAAAAAAAAAAACCGTTTTGGGCCCCTTAAACCGTTTGAACGGCACCGGTCAATAAACATTGGAACATCCATACCCATAGTGAACTACCTACAAATTTCAAAAAGATGGGCCAAGTACTTTTGAAAATTCCCAAAAAAAGAAAAAACCGTTACGGCCTTACAGCTTTTAGTAACGGCAAAAGGGGAAACAAAACCCCTCAGCTCACCGGGGCCCAAAAATGAAAACCTGAATTTTCACAAAGATGGGGCCAATACTTTCTGAGATTTTCCATAAAAAAAGAAAACCTTACAGGGCCGTTAAAGCCGTTGTAAGGATAAAAAGTAAATTAAAACATCGGCATCATCCGGGCCCATAATGAACTACCAAAATTTTCAAAAGATCGGTTCATAGTTTGTTGGAGCGAGTGGAACACTTTTTTTACCACGGAAAAACCACACACACACCACACCACACAACCCCACACACAACACACACACCCCCCAACACAACACACACAAGCATTTTCTTTTTTCCCATTCAAATACTCCCTGTTCTATAAAAAACGGGGTAAAAAAAAAAGTTCTTCCCTCTCTCTCCCTCTCTCTCTCCTCTCTCTCTCCACACACACACACCCCAAAACACACACACACCCCACAAAACATACAAGGGGGGGGCTCCGCAGACCCCAACCCACACACCAGCCACACAACACAACACACACACACCCCACCACGCACGGCCGCACGCCCACACACCAAAAAAAACACACAATGCAAAGAAACCACATGCACACACACTCTCTCTTTTTCTCTCTCTCCACGGGGCCGCGCACACCCACCCCCACAACACACCACCACACACACAAACACCCCGCGTGCGCCGCCCAGCGCCGCGCCCAAACCCCCCAAAACACGGCCGCGGCGCCGCAGAGAGAGAGGAAAAGAGAGAGAGAGAGAGGAGAAAGAGAACGAGACAGAGAAGAGACAAGACGACAAACCGATTGCATCATGAACACCACGGATTCACACACCAATGGTACAGCCGCAGCTGAAGTCCCCCCCTCCGCTGACCTGCTGTATTCCCCCACCTGGGATTGCCCGTGCTCGGGAAAGGCCGGGGGCTGGGAAAACCTCAAAACTGTGGCCTTTAGGGGGTCGGGCCCCGCTGGACAAAGTGGTGTTCACGTCCAGACCTACTTCTGGTCTTACTGAATTTCTCATTCCAGGAGAAAGGGGGGGGGGGGGGAGTGGGGGTAAGGGGGGGGGGAGGGGGGTTGTGTGTGGTTTTGGGGGGGGGGGGGGGGGTGGGGAGGGGGGGGTGGGGGTGGGGGGGAGGGGGGGTTTTTTTTTTTCCCCCCCCCCCCCCCCCCTTTTTTTTTTTTTTTTTTTTTCCCCCCCCCCCCCCCCCCCCCCCTTTTTTTTTTTTCCCCTTTTCCCCCCCCCTTTTTTTCCCCCTTTTTTCCCCCCTCACCCTTCCCTTTTTTTTCTCCTTTCCCTCCCCTTTTTCCCTCCTCCCCCTCCCTTCCCCCCCCCTTTTTCCCCCCTTTTTCTCTCCCCCCCCTTCTCCCTTCCCCACCCCTCCTCCCTTTTCTCCCCTTTTTTTTCCCCCTTCTCTTTTCTCTTTCCCCTTTTTCTCCCCCTTCTCCCCCTTTTTCTCCCCTTTTTCCCTTTCCCCCCTTTTTTTTCTCCTTCCCCCTTTTCTCCTTCCCCTTCCCTCTCCTCCTTTTTTCTCTTTTTTCTCCCCCCCTCCCCCTTTCCCCCCCTCCCCCTCCTTTCCCCCCTTCTCTCCCCTTTCCCCCCCCCCCTCCTTTCCTTTCCCTTCCCCTCCTTCCCCTTTTTCCCCCTCTCTCCCCCTTTTCCCCCCCCCCTTTTCCCCCCTCCCCTCTCTCCCTTTCTTTCTTTTCCCTTTTCCCTCCCCCCCCTTTTCCCCCCCCTCTCTCTCCCTTTTCTCTTTCCCCTTTTTTCCTTTTTCCCTTTTCCCCCCCTCTCTCTCTTTCCTTTTTTTTTCCCTTTTTCCCCCCCCCCCTCTCTCCCCTTCTCCCTCTCTCTTTTTCCCCCTTTCTCCCCTCCCTTTTTCTCTCCCCTTTTTTTTCCCCCCCCCTCCTTCCTCTCCTTCCCCTTCTCTCTTCCCTCTTTCCCCCCCTTTTTTTCTCCTTTCCCCCTCTCTTCCCCCCTCCTTTTCCCCTTTTTCCCCCCCCTTCCTGGTTTTCTTTTTTCCTTCCCCCCTTTTTTTAAGGGGTTTCCCCCCATCCGACCCCTTTAAATTCCCCTTTACTCTCCCCCCTTTTTAACCCCCTTTTTAAACCCCCCCCCAAAAAAAACCCCCCCCCCCCCGTTCTCCTTAAACCCTTCTCCCCCTCCCCCCCCCTTTTTTCCCCCAAAGGGTTTTTTTCTTCCCCACCCCTCCATCTTTTTTTTTCCCCCCCTCCCCTTCCCCCCCCCCCCCCCCCCCCCCCCTTTTCCCCCCCCCTCTTCCCCACCCCCTTCCTTTCCCCCCTTTCCCTTTCCCTTTTTTCCCTTTTTCCTTCCCCTTCCCTTTTTCTTTTCTTCTCCAAAATTTTTCCTTCCCTTTGGGTTTTTTCCCATCCCTTTTCCCTTTTTCCCCCCTCTTTTCCCCTCCCCCCCCTCCCCCCTTTTCCTTTCTCCCCCCCCCCCCACCCACCCCCCGCCCCCCCCCCCCGCCCCCCCCCCCCCCCTCCCCCCCCCCATCCACCCCAAAAACCTTTTTTTAACCCGAACCCCCCCCCCCCTCCCAAAAAAACCCCCCCCCTTTCCCCAAAAAATCTTTCCCCCTTTTTTTCAATTTTTCCCCCCTTTTTTTAAGGAATTTTCCCCCTTTGTTTTCCCCCCCCTTTTTTTCCCCTTTTTTCCTTTCTCCCTTTTCTTCCCCCCCCTTTTTTAAATTTTGTCCCCCCCCCCCCCTTTTTTCCTTTCAAACCCCCCCCAAAAAAAGGGGGGGGTTTTTCCCCCAAAAAACCCCCCCCCCAAAACAAAATTTTCCCCCTTTTTTTCCCTTTTCCCCCTTTAAAATTGGGTTTTTTTTGGGGGCCCCTGGGGGTTTTCTGTTCTTTTTTCTTTTTCCCCCCCTTTTTTTTTCCCTGCCTTCCCATTTCCCCCTTACCCCTTTTTTTTTTTTTTTCCCCTTTTTCCCCCCCCTTGCCCCTTCTTTTTTTTCCCCCTTTTTCCCCCTTTTCCCCCCCCCCCCTGCCCTTTTATTTTTTGGTTTAAAGTTTTTCTTAAATTTATTTTCTTTTTTTTCCTTTTTCCCCCTTTTTTTCCCTTTTTTCCCCCCCCAAAAACCCCCACCCAAAAAAAACCCCCCAAAACACCCCCCCCCCCCCTCCCCCCCCCCCCCCCCCCCCCCAAAAATTTTAAAACCCAAACACCCAAACCCTAAAAAAAAAGGGGTCTGTCTGTCTCTGTCTCTGTCTCTCTCTTTCTCTCTCTCTCTGATGCTCTCTGGTTTCTCCCCTTTTCATCTTTTTTTCTTTTTCTTTTTTTTTTTTTTTTTTTTTACATATTTTTTGCTTTTCTTTACTTTGCTTTCTTTTCTACTTTATCATTTTCTTTTTCTTTCGCTCTGTATACAAGTAATAGTTACGAGAGAGAGAGAGAGAGGAGATGAGATGAGCAGAGCTTGAGAGAGAGAGAGAGTGAGAGACAGACAGAAGAGAGACAGAGAGAGAGAGGAGAGGACAGAGAGGCAGAGAAGTCAGAGAGACAAAACGAGAGAGAGAAGAGGGGGGGGGGGTGGTGTTTTTTTTTTTTTTAAAAAAATAAGGCTTGATACATGTTCGATCAGTGAACGGAAAAAAAACAGAATCATGCAAAGATTGCAAACAAACCTACCTAGAAGCTGGACACCATCACAGATGAACAGTACACGGATCCACTCTCTCTCTCTCTCTCCTCTCTCTCTCTCTCTCTCTCTCTCTCTTCTCTCATCTTGTATGTCCTTGCCTCATAAAAAAGGAAGAGAAAAAAAATCAATCAGCCTTTCATTCCCTGAAAACCGAGCAGATATTCATTTAGATGTTGGATGCGAAAAGCGATAGTCGGGTGTGAAAAATAAGTCGTGAAAGATTCAGACGAAACTCCGGTTCCCAAGTCCTTCTTCCTTTCTCCCCCCCCCCCTCCCCCCCCCCCGCCACCCCCCCTCCCCCCACATACCTAGCTAATACCTTCTCTTTCTCGGGCTTGCCAAACCAGTTACTTCACCTCCCACCCTCCACCACCCGCTCACAACGTTATCTCTCTATCTAATACATCCTCTCATACTGCCGTCCCCCTCCAAATCACCCCCCCCCCCAAACACACGCTGGCATTCTTTCCCTTTTTTACTGCGATAGTAACGTTGTCGGATTTTCCCCCCAACCCGTCAGCTTTGCATTTGAATATGGCGTAGTCCTAAAATGCATCATCGTCCGCATTCTTTTTTATATGGAAATGTCATTTAACATCAGCTCACTATGGCCCCCCCCCCCCCCCCCCCCTTTTAGGGGGGGGGGGGGGGGGGGAAGAGCACACCACACCACAACCACACACACACACACACACACTCACACTCACACCACGCACACGCACGCACACACACAAACACACACACACACACACACACACACACACACACAACATCCCAAAAACAAAACGATTCACTAGGATTCCATTGCTTTACTGCTTTCTAACAT
>JAMYXO010000658.1:17500-40298 GCA_033310375.1 Conus canariensis | reverse complement strand
CTCTGGGGGTTTCCCCCCGGGGGGTGGGAGAGCCCTTTGGGGTTTTTCCCAACGGGGTCAGCCCCGCAGCCTCAACCCGGGGCCCCCCCCCCCAGCCGAAGGCGTGACCCCCACATTTTGTTTTTCCCAACAGGGGTTTGAGCTCAAAAGGGGACTGAGGGCGACTGTAAACCTTCACCAAAATAAAAGAAAAAAAAAAATTTAAAATTTCCACCTTTTGCGGCTGGAACCAAACTTTTAGAACGATTTTCCTGGCCTTTCGGGACGCCTCCAGCAAGTTGCCCAAAGGGGGGGAAAAAGGGGCCATCATCGACCCGGGGGGGTTTTTCCCCAAAATCGACATTCCCGCCTGCAAAGAAAAGGGACTCCCCCCGGGGGCCTCGGGGGAAAAGGGGACTTTACTTTTTTTTGGGGAAAAGGGGGGGCCGGGGAGCCCCGACTGTATGGCTCGGATTGGGAGTGCAAAACTCTCCCCTATCTTCTTTTGAACCTCCTTCCAAAGGGCCCGCAATCCTCTCTCTGGGGCTCACGCCCTTTTTGGGGGCCCAAAAAAAACCCATCCTTGCTTTAAACCACCCCACTCTGCCCCAAGCTGGGAAAAAGGATGAGTTTATAAAGACCGGGAACCCAATTTTAAGAGGTCCCTTTAAAAAAGGAAAAAATTGTTTTGCCGGTATTTCCCCCCCGGGGGTTGGGGGAAAACCCACGGGCCCCTGGCCCCCTTTTGGCATTGGCCCCCTCACGAGAATGGACATGGCTCTGTTTCCCCCCTTCCCCACTCCCTCTGAATAGGGACATTTTTTCCCCCCCAAAAGCCAAAACCAAGAGTATTGGGACCCCCCAGACCCCTTAAATGGCCAGCTGGACTTAATGAAAACCCAAAAAATCCTTGAAAAACCCACTGCTTCACCGCAGTCCCAAAAAAGGGCTGCCCGGGGAAACTGACCACCCACTGGTCGGCGCAAGGTGCGTTTTTGGGGCCCCAAGGAATCTACCCCCCGGGGAGAGTGGCCCCCCAATCAAACACCCCTGAGCCCAAGTGCTAAAAATCCCGCAAACGCTTCCCAAAAACCTTTGGGAAAAGGCCCTAGAGGACTCCCAAAACAGACAGGCTTCTTTACGGGGGAAAACCCCATCCCCCAATACCCCACCAACCCCCCCCAGACCCGGGGGGGGAAAAAGGGGAGGAGAAAAAAAAAGGGGGGGTTTGGGGGGGGGGGGTGGGGGAAATAAAGCATCCCTTTGCTGCTAACAAGCAACCCCTCAAAATAGGGAGAGCCCTCTGAAAAGACTTGGATGCACCCCAAAAAAAAGTTTAAAAAAACCCACGCACCCCCCATAAATGCCCCAAAACCAGTATGGCAAAACCGGGGGGGGCCCCCCCTTTTTCCCCCCAACTTTGGGGGCAACTCTGCCCCATGTACGAAAGCAGAGGGAACGTTTGGCCCCAGCGCCATCAAGTCGCTCCCTAAAATTTTTTTCGGGGAAATTTATCACGCCGCAGCAAACGTGGAAGGGGGGCGGACACTACCGGGAGTGTATTTCCAGGGAAACTGTCACCCACACAGCCAAAAAACACCCCCCCCCTCCCTGTCAGGGGGGAAATTTGATCCCCACCCCCCATTGAGGAACCCCAAAAAGGCTATCGACTTTTCCCCCGGGTGGTAAAGCTCGGGGGTGGCGATGGCGTTTCGGCAAAGCATAAAAGCCAGAAAGGATTTTTCTCTCCTCAGTCACCTTCATGAGCTTCTCGCAGTGTTGGGAGGGGGGGGGCCCCCCCGGCATGGGATCCAAACATCACCCGCCTATAAAACAAAGGAACCAAAAAGACTGCAATAACATCGGGAATATACCCCTCAGCATTTTTGGGCCCAAAGTTTTTTGGCCCCCCTCGTCATAAAAAGGCTGCGCTACTCCCCGAAGAGTGTCCCCCGGGGGACAGTCCCTTTTGAGATGGGGGTTTAGACGATCGACAGATATTCTCCCGGGCAGCTAAAAAAGAAGGCCGAAAGCGAGAAGACCCTTTTTACATCGCCTTTTTTGATTTGCCCCAAAGGGGTTCCTGGTAAAGGGGCGGGCCCCCTTTTACCCTACTACAGGGTTTTTGGGTGCCCCCCAAAACCCCCCAAAATGGTCATGCCTCTATGACAACATGAGGCACTGTCCCTACGACGGTGCTTTTTGGACCCTTCCCAATCAAGGGCGGTGTCAAAAGAGGGTGCGTGCCGTTCCAAAATTCTTCGGATCTTCTTCCCCTGCTGCTGCGTATGCCTTCGCGGCGAAAAATCAGGTAGAACAAAACCCTTCTTGTCAAGAACATTTTTTTTAAGCCTTTGACGCTTCCAAGTCCCTTAAATTTCGCCCCAGGGGGAAAAGAGAGAAGTACTTTTTGTTCACCCTTTTTTTCCCCTTTTTTTTTGAGTATTTTTGGGGCTGTGCCTCAAGATTTTTAGGTCGAAACTATTTTGATTTTTGTATTTTTTTTCCTTCATTTCGGCTCAAGTTTCTTTTTTTTTTTTTTATTTTTAAATTCCGCCATCTCCCCCCACTTTAAAACCTACCCCTTTTTTATCTACTTTGCCCCCCCCATCTCCACCCTCGGGTCTCCGCTTTTTTGCTAAAGTTTCCCGAGTTATAAAACTTAAATTTTTTTTTTAAAAAAAAGAAGACCCTAGTGAGAGAGTGAAGAAGACATACCCTCCCCTTTGTTATTTGTGTCTCGGGTTTTTTTTAAATTTTTAAACTGTCAGTCAAGGGCGAGGGGGGGGAGTCATCCCCCAAATCCCCCAAAACCGTGCTGATTTTTAAACTTTTTTTTTTTTTTAGTTCCTCATCAAAAAAAAACCAAAAACCCAAACCCGGGAAAATTTTCCCGGAAAATATTTAAAAAAATTGGAAACCCAAAATGAAAATTTCAAAGCATGAATGAAAGGAGAATACATTTCAACTAGGTCACAATTTTTATGATAACATATACCACCTAAAAAAGGAGTAATGGTTTTTTTTATGTTTACACAAAGTCCTTGCAAATAAAACATAAGAGAAAATTGGGGCACGGGACCACTCTAAAGTTGGGGCCCTTTATGCTGAAAAAATCCCAAGACTTTATTGGTATTTTTATGAAAAGAAATTGACAAAAAAAATTTTTGGCCCAAACCCCGGGTAATCATAAAAAAAAAAAAAAAAAAAAAAAAAAAAAATAAAAGCAGCAAAAACAATGGAAAAAAAGGGGCAAAAAAAAATAAAAACATTAAAATACTGTGAACACACGGGGATCTGTTCTTTTTCAATAAAGGTTTCGCTACAGCAGCATGACCCTTGTGTCTTTAAAAACAACAGAACGGGAAAAACAGAAAAATTTTATAAACCCAGACAGGGGTAGATTATTACTAGCATAACAGGGGGAAAAAAAGCAAAATAAAATAAAACTTTTAAAAACGGGGGAAACATAAGGGATCTGTTCTTTACAGTAAAGGTTGACTGCAGCTAGCAGCACTGACCCCTTTTGCTTTTTGCAAAAACGGGAAAAAAAAAGGCAATTATATCAACGGGGCAGGGGCTGATTTTTACTCATCAGTTTCATTGTCTATCATAAAAAAAAAAAATTACATTTATTCATAATAATTTAACCCCAAAACATTCAATCAATGGCTCTAAAAAAAAAATATCATCTTCATTTAATACATTGTTGCATACCATTGGTTTTGGTACAATAAAAAGTTGTGAACCCCCCTTTACAAAAAAATTTCCCCCGGGGGCCCAAAAGGGACAAAATTTAAATTGCACGGGGGGCGTGTTGAAAAAATGTCAAAAAAAAACAAAAAAGTTTACAACAGAAAAACAACATGGGGAAAAACATTGGGCTCCTCAGGAAGGGGGTTGGACACACAACCCTTAAAAAGTTCCCCCGGGCCCCTCTCTGGTGTGGAACCGGGGGTCCCCTGAAAAAAGGGGGGCCCTGGGTTTTTACTAAAACATACACCAAGATTCATATCTTAAAAAAAAAAAAAGAAAAAAGTGCCTGGCATCAACATAACCCGCAAAAATACGCAAAAAGGGGGGGGAAATCTACTTTTAATTGGGGTACCTTTAAAAAGGGGGGACTTTCCCCCTTTTTTCCCCCTTTTTTCCCCCAAATTTTAGGCCCGAGTGTAGCCCAAAAAATGGAACACTTCAAAAAAAAGTTTCTGAACATTTAAAGGGAAAAAAAAAAGATCCCGCATTGTTTTTTAGGAATTGCTTTTAACAGCATGTAACTAAAAAGGGAAAAAAATAAAAATTTAATAATTCTTCCCCCTCCATCACATGGGGATGTTTTCCCAAGGGGAAAAATAAAAAACCCACACACACACCACACCCCACCACAAAAAAGGAGGAGAGAGAGAGAGAGGGGAAAAGAGAGTGTCCAAACCTTTTGAAAGAAAAAAAACCCGTTTCCTCCAAAATGAAAACTCTTAGTTTTGTAAACATTTTCATTAATGGCTCCCTTTAAATTTTTTTTTTAAACCTTAAACAAGTAAAAAAAAACCCAAAAATTTTTTTCTATAAAAAACCAAAACCCTTTTTAAATTTTTCCCCGTAAATTTTTTTTTTACATCCCCTTTAAAAAGGGCAATCACTTTGCCTTGGTGTGTGGCAAAACCCGCTGAACAGGTTTTCCCCTTCCCCCAAAAGAACGGGGGGAAAACTCTCCCCGCTGTAAAAAGCTGGGGAAGAAGGGCATTTTGGGGGGGAGGTGGTTTTTTCCCCCCTCTTTACACCAACAGCTAATACCGCAGAATATGGGCCGGGCCCCCAGTAAAAATTTTTTTTAAAATTTTTAATGCTTTGGTTTCCCCCTTAAATTTGAAAAACCTTTAAATTGTCTGGTATTTGTGCACATTCCTCGAAAAGGTTTTAGCCAAGTAGAGATTATACCCCCAAACCAACAATTGTTTCCTACTGCCCCCTGGACCTAAAGATTTTTTGGGAACCCAAACAAATTTGGGGACCAAGGGGTAATCTTGGGAAAAAAGGGAAAAAATACCCCTTAAAATTACCTAGCACTTGCACAAAAAACCCTTTTCAACAAAAACAAAAAAAATTCAAAAATTTTCACAAAATTTCCCATGCACTTCCCGTACCCTTATCAGCTCAACTAAAAAAAAAAGAATAAAAATACAACAAAAAAAAAAAAAACCCCCCTTTTAAGGCATAAAATTTAAAAATTTTGCAGAAGTAAATTCTGTCCACCCCCAAAAAAACTTTGCGGTGGACACTCCCGCCCCCCCTTTCTCTCCCCCTCCCCCCCCCCTTTTTTTGGGTTTAAAAATTTTTTTTTATCGCAAAGTCGTCGTCTATTACCCCTTTTTCTTTTGTTTGAACCCCCAAATGTAGAACCAACGGCATCAAGGAAACTGCCTCTGTCCAATTCTGCGAAAAAATCGGCAGGATATGCCAAACAGAGAATATGCAACAACAAGACAAGAAACTCCAGAACAATAACTTTTATAAAACAGCCTCCGTGGCGAAGTGGTAGCTTCACGGACTCCCGGATGGGAGGTCGCGGGTTCGAATCCCATCAAAGTAATGTCGGGTTTTTCTTGACCCGACCGGCTCCCTACCCAGAGTGAGTTGCTGTGGACTCCAGTTGGGATAGACTGGGGACCACACAGTCCGAGTTTTTTTTCATCACTTAAAGGATGCGTTTCTAAGAGTGTTGCTCAAATTTCCTGACCAAACACTGCAGGTGCCTGGATCTCTCGGGCCTGTAGACGCCGGGATATATTATGAAAGGAAGCGTAAAGGCGGTAGAGTACGCCCTGTTCATGTAGTCTAGACCAAAATGGAAATCCGTCTAGAATCATTCTTAATCATCATCATTGTCATCTGCATCAGCATAAAAAAAATGACTCAAATCTGGGCCCTTCATGCCCGCTCTCTGGTGACTAAATTTCGATGTTCTCCTCTCCACGTCTATGGCATTGGTTTGGTTCCGTCGGCGTCAACCGGTGTCGGCGAGTCCATGGGGGTGTCGTTTGCCGACGTGGTGGCGCCCTTGGAGGGGGGAGCTCACTCAACGCCGGCTCCCGCTACTAAGCAATTATTGTCGTCAGTAGGGGGCTTAGTAGGTGGTTTCCTGCGTATGTTAGTTCAGAACAGGGCCACTGAACAACACCGAAGTGACTCCGGCAGCAATGCAGTGTCTCCTCCGGTGGGTTGCCTCTTGACAACTTGACATTGACTGGTTCACTGTGGTTGCCGGTGCCGGGGCTGCGGCGGGGCCGACCGGGCTGTGGCTCGTGGGACGGGGTGTCGGAATGAGCGGCGTGGGTGCACTGCCTCTGAGGTGGCACAGAGTTGGGACAGAAAAAAAAAAAAAAAGAAACATGTTCTACACCAGACCAGGCCTATCTTTGTCACTTTTTTTGTTTTGGCCAGCATGTTAACCCTGGGATCCTGTCTGCTCTTCAGTAATGAAGAGATTAGTCGGCTTCCCTGCATAACACTGATTCTGATGTGCTATCATTTTCCCCTGAGGACAGACATCCCTTGACAATGACTATTTCACTATTGCCTTGTAGCAAATCCCGTGTTCTGAGCGGTGTCTCCTCAGTGTCATCTTGCTTTCCCTGGGGCAATCGGTTGAATATCTACTTAAGACAGTGGGCCAATCTTTTACTCACTTTCCAAGCTCACTGTTATGGTGCAACCAAGTGCGCTGGAAAACAGAGCTTGAGCCGGTGATTCTGTCTTTGCTGATTCTGTGGACTGGTCATTGGTGTCACTCAGTGTTGAAACTCCCCTAACCTTCAATTTACTTGTGACTGTGTCCTCGATGAAAACTCAAGGGTACATATAGAAACTGCGAAGCAGAAATTTTCTCTACTGGGCTGTTAAACAGTTTCTGACATTGGATATGCCTTTGTGCAGTTGAATTTTTTTGCCTGTAGCAACTCCGTTTGACCACTGAGCATTTAAGTGTTCGCACATCAACTGAGCTAGCTGCATGGTTACTTAAAAAAAAAAGCCCTCAAAAACTAACAATGTCAGTCATGGTAAAAAAAAACAACTAATAAAAACCACGTATAAAAAAACACCACTTCGGCAAAAAATTTCTCAATGATTAAGTACTATGCCCAATTATGGTTTAGTTATACCTTAATTAATATACAGGGAACAAAACAAATGACCATTGTTTTCTCTCTAATTTGGCATCAGAGCTCTGTCTTTGTATCCACACTTTGAAAGATTGTTGATCAATAAGGGCAGAAAAAGCTCACAGATGAGAAGGAGTCGCAGACTCCCTGGTTAGCTGGACTGGCCACTGGTGTCACAGTCCTGGCGCGGCCTCACTGGCAGAGCGTCACCTGCATGCCATGACCCTTACAGGGAGTGAATGGCTGGAGAAAAACCACAGGTGTTAACAGTTGGAAACAAGACAGGTAGGAATTCATTGTAAAGACGATGATTTATACAGGGTACCTGACTTGGAACTCATAGCAAGACAGTCATTTTAATTACAGTCCATTGTAATGACCTGTTTTATCAGCAATAACTGTCTTGGAACAGCACCAGGGTAAAGCAGGAATTGTAAAATTACAGGCCTCAATACAGCAGTAACTGTCCCGTAAATGGACACAAGTAAGCCGACAGACGGAATGTAGAGCTGAACTGACAATAAATTGACAAAAGGTACAGTACATCAACAAAAAACTGTATCTGAGAAGTCAGCAGAATTATACCAAAGTTGTATCGGCTTCAAACGCGCGAAGTGAGAATGGCAACGTTGGACAGCCATTTCCAGGTTTAGAATTCGAACAGTAAATTTTCCAAAAATCTCATGAAAATGGTTGGTACAGTGTGATTCATTTTTCGGCTGCCTGACAGGCTTTCAGTTGTTGTTTTTTTCAATGCCACTTGTCTTTATGCATTTGCACTACGCCTAGGGACTGTAGTTGTCCCCAACCAAAATAATAACAATAAAGAAATAATGATAATAGTAATTAATCCAATTTGTGGTATCTCTTAAGGCTAAAATCTAGACCCGCCTGAACTGATCCACCTTTTTCACAGTTAAACAGAAGCTAAGGACAAAGCTGATTCTTCAGTTCAGGATCTTCTTCACCACAAGTCCACACAAGTCTCTGATTCAGAAGCATAGTATGTATACATCAAAAACAAGCAGAGTGCCTGATCATTACTGGTATACGGACAGAGGCGCTTCTGATAAAACAGATCCCTCTCTGTTAGCGGCCAATTAACAACACCACTGAATATTGCTAAACTGTGTCGCACATTTTTTTTGGATAGTGAACAGACTGAGGACTGAGGGGAAACCCAACTGATGAAACAAAAATGAGCTTGCGTCAGTGGCCAAGTTGTCTGAAAGTGAAATGGTATTTAAAACCCACGAACAGCAATTGTAAAATAACAGAGCACTCCCCCTCCCCCCCCTTGTAAGAAAGAAATGGAGAAATTTGGACAGGGAATTCAATAGTGTACAAATAGTCTGTGGGATTTCTCTCCTCCCCGCTCTTTCTTTGAAAAACACCACCAGAATCCCAGTCATTATTTTAATGATTGTTAAGATTCTCTTTACACTCTCTCTCTCTCCTCTCTCTCTGAGTGACTCAGTGTTAAAAAAGTGTTTCCAATTTGACCAAAAACAAGAACAACCAGACAGAAAGAATAGTTCTTTACCTTCACACACCGATGGCGCAGATCCAACTTGAAGTAACGGGGTCCAGGGATGTTGGGTGGTGTTGATGCCTGGCCCTGTCCGTTGACGTTACAGATGCAGGACTTCTGCCGAATCCAATGCAAGGCCCAGCTTGGGTCCCTACTGGTAATTTTAAAGAGAGCTGGCACTCTCCTTTGTGAACTTCACGAATAAAATAACAAAAATCATAATATCAAAACATCATGAATTTTGTTTCAGATGATTACTTAAAAATTCTTTAAGAGGGAAAATTCCAGGATAAGCGAAGGATCACATATGCAATAACATGTAGTCTTTCTGCTTCAAAAAAGCGTCAGAAAGCAGTGGTCCATACAGGACGTGGACAGAAGAGGAGGGAGGTGGAAGCAGCAGACAGACAAGTGGGCAGGGACAGCTGGAGATTGAAGGCCTGATGACAGGGACATGGGCATGAATGAAGACAGACAAGTGGCAGGACAGCTGGAGATTGAAGGCCTGAAGACAGGGAATGGCATGAATGAGACAGAAAGTGGGCGGCGACAGATGGGATTGAAAGATCTCTCTATTTCCATCCTCCTCCCCCCTCGTTGTTTTGGTTTGTTTGCCCCGGTTCCACACCGTTTTTTTGTGTTTGTTTTTTTTGTTGTTGTTTGAGAGAGATCTTCAATCTCCAGCTGTCCCGCCATTGACTGTCTCATTCATGCACATGTCCCAGTCTTCATGCATTTCAATTCCAGCTGTCCTGCCACACCTTGTCTGTCTTCATTCATGCCATGTCCCTGTCATAGGCCTTCAAATCTCCAGCAGTCTGCCAATTGTCTGTCTGGCTTCCATCTCTCCTATTCTGTCCACGTCTGTATTGAGACACTGCTTTCTGACCTTTTTGAAGCAAGACTCATGTTATGCATATGTGTCTTGCGACTTAGCCAGAATTTTCCCTCTTAAAGAATTTTTAAGTAAATCATCTGAAACAAATTCATGAAGTTTTGATATGTATGATTTTGTTATGTTTCGTGAAGTTCACAAGGAGTGGCCAGCTCTCTTTAAGTACCAGTAGGCGACCAAGTGGCCTTGCATTGGATTCTGGCAGAAGTCTGCATTGTACGTCAACGGACAGGGCCAGGCATATCCACCACCAACATCCCTGACCCTGTTACTTAAGTGGATCTGAGCCATCGGTGTGTGAAGTAAAGAAACTATTCTTGTCTGATGGTTTTTTCTATGTTTTGTCAAATGTGCCACACTTCATGTTAACCTGGAGCACTCAGAGAGAGAGAGAGAGAGAGAGAGTGTATGTGAATCTAACATCATAAAATAATGACTGGGATATCTGGTGTGTTTTTCAAAGAAAAGAGCGGGAGGGAGAGAATCCACAGACTATTTGTACACTATGTTGAATTCCCCTGTCTCAAATTTCCCATTTCTTCTTCCAAGGGGAGGGGAGGGGGTGCTCATGTTATTACAATTGCTGTTCTTGTGTTTTTAAATACCATTTCACTTTTTCAGACAACTTGCCACTGACGCAAGCTCATTTTTGTTTCATCAGTTGGTTTCTCAGTCTCAGTCTGTTCACATCAAAAAAAATGTGCGACACAGTTTAGCAATATTCAGTGGTGTTGTTAAGTTGGCCGCTAACAGAGAGGGATCTGTTTTATTCAGAAGCGCCTGCTGTCCGGTATACCAGAAATGATCAAAGGCACTTCTGCTTGTTTTTGATGTACATCCTATGCTTCTGAATCAGAGACTTGTGGTGGACTTGTGGTGAAGATGATCCTAGACTGAAGAATCAGCTTTGTCCTGTAGCTTCTGTTTAACTGTGAAAAAGGTGGATAAGTTCAGCGGGTCTAGATTTTAGCCCTTAAGAGATACCAGCAAATTGATTAATTACTATTATCATTATTATCTTTATTGTTATTATTTTGGTTGGGACAACTTCAGTCCCCTGAGGCGAGTGCAAATGCAGAAAGACAAGTGCATTGAAAAAACAACAACTGAATAGCCTGTCAGGCAGCCGAAAAATGAATCACCTGTACCAACCATTTTCATGAGAATTTTGGAAAATTTACTGTTCGATTCTAACCTGGAATGGCTGTCAACGTTGCCATTCTCACTTGCTGCGTTTGAAGCCGATACACTTGGTATAATTCTGCTGACTTCTCAGATACAGTTTTTTGTTGATGTACTGTAGCCTGTTGTCAATTTTGTCAGTTCAGCTCTCATTCGTCTGTCGGCTTACTTGTGTCATTTACAGGACATTTACTGCTGTATTGCCTGTAATTACAATTCCTGCTTACCTGGGCTGGTTCCAAGACAGTTATTGCTGATAAACAGGTCATTACAATGACTGTAATTAAAATGACTGTCTAGCTATGAAGTTTCCAAGTCAGGTACCCTGTATAAATCATCCGTCTTTACAATGACTTCCTACCTGTCTTGTTTCCAACTGCGTAATCACCTGTGTTGTTCTCCAGCCATTCACTCCCTGTAATGGTCATGTCTGCAGGTGACTGCTCTGCCAGTGAGGCCGGCGCCAGGACTGTGACACCAGTGCCAGTCAGCTAACCAGGGAGTCTGCGACTCCTTCTCTCTGTGAGCTTTTCTGCCCTTTTGCAACAATCTTCTCAAAGTGTGGATACAAAGACAGAGCTCTGATGCCTAAATACAGAAGAAAACAATGGTCATTTGTTTTTTTCCCTGTATATTAATTTAGGTATAACTAAACCATAATTGGTGCATAGACTTAATCATTGAGAAATTTTTTGCCGAAGTGGTATTTTTATACAGTGGTTTTTTTTAGTTGTTTTTTTTTACCATGACTGACTTGTTTGTTTTTGAGTGCTTTTTTTTTTAAGTACCATGCAGCTAGCTCAGTTGATGTGCGACACTTAAATGCTCAGTGGTCCAAACGGAGTTGCTCAGCAAAAAAATTCAAGCTGCTCAAAGGCATATCCAATGTCAGAAACTGTTTAACAGCACCAGTAGAGGAAAAATTTCTGCTTGGCAGTTTCTATATGTACCCTTGAGTTTTCATCGAGGACACAGTCACAAGTAAAATGAAGGTTTAGGGGAGTTTCAACACTGGAGTGACACCAATGACCAGTCCACAGAATCAGAAAAGACAGAATCAGCCGGCTCAAGCTCTGTTGCCAGTGCACTTGGGGCACCATACAGTGTGCTGGAAAGTGTGTAAAAGATTGGCCCACTGTCTTAAGTAGAGATTCAACCGATTGCCCCAGGGAAAAGCAAGATGACACTGAGGAGACACGCTCAGAACAAGGGATTTGCTACAAGGCAATAGTGAAATAGTCAATGGTCAAGGGATGTCTGTCCTCAGGGGAAAATGATAGCACATCAGAATTCAGTGTTAGCAGGGAAGCCGACTATTCTTTCATTACTGAAGAGCAGACAGGATCCAGGGTTAACAATGCTGGCCAAAACAAAAAAAGGACAAAGATAGGCCTGGTCTGGTGTAGAACAAGTTTCTTTTTTTTTTTTTTCTGTCCCAACCTCTGTGCCACCTCAGAGGCAGTGCACCCACGCCGCTCATTCCGACACCCCGTCCACAGCCACAGCCCGGTCGGCCCCGCCGCAGCCCCGGCACCGGCAATCCACAGGGAACAGTCAATGTCAAGTTGTCAAGAGGCAACCCACCGGAGGAGACACTGCATTGCTGCCGAGTCACTTCGGTGGTGTTCAGTGGCGCCTGTTCTGATCTAACATACGCAGGACACCACCTACTAAGCCCCCTACTGACGACAATAATTGCTTAGTCGCGGAGCCGGCGTGAGTGAGCTCCCCCCCCAGAGGGCGCCACCACGTCGGTCCAACGACAGCCCCCATGGACTCGCCGACACCGGTGACCCCGACGGAACCAAACCAAGGCCATAGACGTGGAGAGGACATCGAAATTGAGGTCACCATGAGAGCAGGGCATGAAGGGCCACAGGATTTGAGTCATTTTTTTTATGCTGATCGATGACAATGAGGATGATTAAGATGATGCTACGGATTTCCATTTCGGTCTGAGACTACATGACAGGGCTGTACTCTACGCTTCCTTTCATAATATATCCCGGCGTCAACCAGGCCCGAGAGATACAGGCACCTGCAGTGTTGGTCAGGAAATTTGAGCAACACTCTTAGAAACGCATCCTTTAAGTGGATGAAACTCAACTGTGTGGTCCCAGTCTTCCCAACTGAGTCCACAGCAACTCAACTCTGGGTAGGAGCCGGTCGGGGCAGAAAAACCCACATGACTTCTGATGGGATTCGAACCCGCGACCTCCCAGCCGGGAGTCCGTGACGCTAACCACTTCGCCACGGAGGCTGTTTTATAAAAGTTATTGTCTGGTGTTTCTTGTCTTGTTTGTTTGCATATTCTGTTGGCATATCCTGCCGGATTTTTTCTGCAGAATTGGACAGAGGCAGTTTCCTTGATGCCGTGGTTCTACATTTGGCCTTCAAACAAATGAAAAACGATAATAGACGTACGACTTTGCGATAAGAAGAATCTAACAAAATAGAAGGGGATGGCAGAGAAAGAGGGGGCGGGAGGTGTCCACACGCATAAGTTTTGTGGCTGGACAGAAGTTTACTTCTGCAGATATTTAATATTCATGCTCTTGAAGAGCATGTTTCGTTTTGTTGTTGCTATTTTTATTCTTTTGTATGTAGTTGAGCTGATAAGGGTAGCGTAAGTGCATAGGGATTTCAGTGAATTCTGACCTTTTGTAGTTGAGTTGATAAGGGTAGTGCAAGTGCATAGGTATATTTCAGTGAATTCTGACCTTTTGTCAGAAGAGTTATCCGCCTTGGTGCCAAATTAGCTTGGTTCCAGAATGATCTTTAGGATGCCAGTGGACGAGTAGGAATACAATAGTTGGTTTGTGGATATAATCAGTCTACTTGGCATAATCTCTGTCGAGGAATGTGCACAAACTACCAGACATTAATGGATATCTATTAATGGTAATGCCAAAGCATTCATTAATACTGTTATCTACTGGAGCTCAGGGCCTATATTCTGCTGCGTATTAGCTGTTGGTGTAAAGAGGAGGCAATAATACCAGCCTCCCGCCAAAATGCCATCTCTTCCCCACTGCTTGTCACAGCTGGCAGAGCTCTTGCCTGTTCATTTGGGAAAGGAAGACCTGTTTCATGCTGGTTAGCCACAGCACCAAGGCAAAGGTGATTGTCTTTTGAAGTATGTCAAAACAAGTTTACTGGGAACAAGTTAATTGGGAGTCTGGTTGTTATAGATAAATATTTTTGTTGTTGTTGACGTGTTTAGGTGTTTTAAAGAAAATGTTAAGAGCCACTTAATGGAGATGTTTACAAGACTAAGAGTTTTCACTTAGGAGGAGAACTGGTTGTATTTTTCTTTCAAGAGGTCTTGGACAGCTCTCTCTCTCTCTCTCTCTCTCTCTCTCTCTCTCTCTGTGTGTGTGTGTGTGTGTGTGTGTGTGTGTGTGTGTGTGTGTGTGTGTGTGTGTGTTATTTTTTCCTTGGAATCAGTACCTGATGTGATGGAGGCTGGAATGAATTATTCAATTTATTCTTATTCCTTGTAGTTACACTGCTGTTAAAAGCAATTCCTGAAAATCAATGCTGATCTTTTTTAATTTCCATTTAAATGTGTCAGAAACTTCGTTTTTGAATTGTGTTCCATTTCTTGCTACACTCGGGCTTAGAATTACGAAGAAGGGTGAGTAAAGGGAAGTAATCCCTTTTTGAAGAGTACACCATTGAAACGTATGAGTTGCTTCCCTTTGCTGTATTCTTGCTGGTTATGTTGATGCCAGGCACTTATTACGTTTTTTTTTTTTTAAGATCATGTAAGTCTTGGTGCTATGATTTAGTGACACACATGTTGCCCTTTTCAGAGGACGCCTGTTCCACACCAGAGAGGTGGCCGGAACAGATGAATGGGTGTGTGTCTCAACACCCTGTCCTGAGGTAGACAATGCTTTTCCCATGTTGATATTCTGTTGTAACTTTTTTGTTTTGTTTTGACATTCTTCAACACGCCTCTGTGCAATTCATTGTACCTTTGGTACCATGGATTTTTTTGTAAAGCTGGTGGTCACAACGGTTATTGTTACCACAAGCCAATGTGTATGCAATCAATGGTATTGAATGAAGATGATATGTTTTTTTTAGAGCCATTGATTGAATGATGTGGTGTATATATTATTATGAATAAATGTAATTTTTTATATTATGATAGACTAACTGAATCTGATGAGTAATAATCTAGTCCATGTCCTGTCGATATAATTGCTGTTTTCCTGTTCTGTTGTCTTAATAGACACAAGGATCAGTGCTGCTAGCATGCAGTACAACCTTTACTGTAACAGAACAGATGCCAGTATGTTCACAGTATTTTAATGTTGTTATTTTATTTTGCTTTTCTTTCACTGTTATGCTGAGTAATAATCTAGTCCATGTCCTGTTGATATAATTGCTGTTTACCTGTTCTGTTGTCTTAATAGACACAAGGGTCAGTGCTGCTAGCATGCAGTACAACCTTTACTGTAACAGAACAGATGCCAGTGTGTTCACAGTATTTTAATGTTGTTATTTTATTTTGCTTTTCTTCCATTGTTATGCTGCGTTGATTGATTTTTTTATTTTTATTTATTTTTTTTTTTTATGATTCACCCATGGTTGTGTGCTCTAAAGATTTTTATGTCAATTTCTTTTCATCAAACTACCAGTATAGTCTTGTGGATGTTTGCAGCATAACATGGCCTGAGACTTTTAGAGTGGTCTGTGTCACAATTTTCTACTTGATGTGCTTATTTGCAGAGGACTTTGTGTATTGAACATAAATAAATCCATTACTCCTTTTCAGGTGGTATACTGTTATCATATCAATTTGTGCACTCATAGTTGCAAATGTATGTCTCCTTTCATTCATGCTTTGCAAATTTCTCATTTTGTTGCCAATTTTCTACATATGATTTTCCTGGTCATTTTCCAGGTTGGTTTGGTTTTGATTGACTGAGGAACTGAAATAAACAAAAAGTTAAACATCAGCACGGTCTTGGGTGATGGATGGATGACTCTCCCCCCTCTGCCCTTGACTGCTTACAGTTAAAACTCTAATATTAAACTCTGAGACACAAATAACAAAAGGGGAGGGTATGTCTTCTCTTCACTCTCTCACTAGGGTGCTTCTTTTTTAACAGATAAATTCAAGTTTCATAACTCGTGAATCTTTAGCAAAAACAGCGAGAGACAGAGGGGTGGAGATGGGGAGCTAAAGTAGATAACAAGAAGGGGGTAGGTTTCAAAGTGGGGTGACTGATGGCGGAATTTTAAACATAAAAACAAAAATAGAATCTTTGAGCCGCTAAATGAAGGAGCAAACTACAAAAATACACAATACGTTTCGACCTATAAATCTTGAGGCACAGCCAAGAATACTCAAAACAAAGGAAACAAAGGATGAACAAACAGTCACTTCTCTCTTCGACCCGTGTGCTGACTTTCAAGAGTACATTGGAAGCCGTCAAAAGGCATGATGATAGATGTTCTTGACGAAGAACGGATTAGTTCTACCTGAGTTGTCGACCTGTCAGAAGGCATACGCAGCAGCAGGGAGAAGAAGATGCCGAAGAATGTTGGAGCGAGCACGCACCCTCGTTTGACACCGCCCTTGATTGGGAAGGGGTCCAAAGATGCACCGTCGTAGTGGACAGTGCCATTCATGTTGTCATAGAGGACATGATCATCTTCGGGAGTTTTGGGGGACATCCAAACCGGTGTAGTAGGGTGAAGAGGCCTGACCTACTGACCAGGCCGAACGCCTTGGTCAAATCGATGAAGGCGATGTACAAGGGTCTTCTCTGCTTGCGGCACTTCTCTTGTAGCTGCCTCAGGGAGAATATCATGTCGATCGTCTACCTAACATCTCTGAAGCCGCACTGTGCCTCTGGGTACACTCGTTCGGCGAGTAGCTGCAGCCTGTTGAGGACGACGCGGTCAAAGACTTTGCCAACAATGCTGAGGAGGTATATTACATGATAGTTATTGCAGTCTTTGCGATTCCCTTTGTTTATTATACGGCGTGATGATGTTTGGATCACGCATGTCCTGGGGTACCGCCCCTTCCTCCCAACACTGCAGCAGAAGCTCATGAAGGTGACTGAGGAGAGAACTCTCCTTGCTGGCTTTGATGACTTCTGCCGAAACGCCATCGCCACCCAGAGCTTTACCACAGGCTAATAAGTCGATAGCCTTGCTGAGTTCCTCAGTGGTGGGTGGGGTATCGAGTTCCTCCGTGACAGGGAGGGAGGTGGTGTTCTCAATGGCTGTGTGGGTGACAGTTCTCCCTGGAGTACAGCTCCTGGTAGTGCTCCGCCCCTCTCTCCATCTGTTTGCTGCGGTCGATGATGATCTCCCCTGACGAAGATTTCAGAGGAGCGATCTTGATGGCGCTAGAGCCAAGCGCTTCCCTCATGCTTTCGTACATGGTGCAGATGTTGCCACAGTTGGCGGGAATCTGGATGCCTGGCACAGGTTCAGCCAGTACTGGTTGGTGCATTTATGGGCGATGCGCTGGGTGTTGTTGAGAGCTTTTTGGAGTGCATCCAATGTCTTTGCAGAGGGCTCTCTCCTATGATTGAGGAGTGCTGCTTGCTTAGCAGCAATGGCATGCTTCATTTCCACGATTCCTGCTTCAAACCAGTCTTCATTCTTTCTCACTCTCTTCCCATAGGTGTCTGGAGCGGATTGGTAGGTGGTATCGCGGATGTGGTTCCACTGTAAAGAAGCGCTGTCTGTCGGGCAGTCCTCTAGGGCCTTGTCAATGGTTCTGGTGAAGCGTTCGCGCAGTTTGAGCACTGACATCATGGCTGTATTGATTAGAGGATGCCACATCTGCCTGGAGCGGTAGATTCACTCGGGCCAAAGACGCACCTTGCTGCCGACCAGGGTGTGGTCAGTGCCGCAGTCAGCGCCGTGGTAGCTGCGGGTGACGAGCACGTGGTTGAGCAAGGATCTTCGGGTTATCATTAAGTCCAGCTGATGCCAGTGACGGGATCTGGGGTGTCTCCAGGATACTCTGTGGTGTGGCTTGGTGGGGAAGGTGTCCGTATTACAGAGGTAGTGGAAGGAGCAAAGCAGTAGCCACTGTCCATTCTCGTTGAGCTTGCCAATGCCAAAGTGAGGCCAGGGGCTGTGGTATGCACCAACCCGGGCGTTGAAATACCCGAGCAAGAACAGATGTTCCTTTGCAGGTACCTCTCTAATCTTGGCTTCCAGGTCTTCATATAACTCATCCTTAGCCTCAGCTATGGAGCAGAGTGTGGGTGCATAGATGCTAAGGATGTTTGTTGGTCCCAAAGAGGTCGTGAGCCGGAGAGAGAGGAATTGCGCTGTCCCCTTTGGAAGGAGGTTCAACTGAAGATAGGAGAGAGTTTCGCACTACGAATCCGACGCCATACAGTCAGTGCTCCTCTGGCCCCAGTCCTTGCCAAAAGAACGTATAGTCCTTCTCCCAGAGGCTACCGCTGGAGGGAGTCTTGTCTCTTGCAGCGCGGCAATGTCGATTTTGGAACTCCTCAGCTCGTGGTCGATGATGGCCTTTTCCTGGCATTGTCAACTTGCTGGAGGTCGTCAGAAAGGCCAGGACACATCGTTCTAATGTTCTAGGTTGCCAGCCGCAAGGCTGGTAGTTTGAATTTCTGTTTTCTTTTATTGCCTGGTGCAAGGTTTACAGTCTGCCCTTCAGTCCTCTTCTGAGCTCCAAGCACCTGTTGAAGCAAGCAGACTGTGGTGGGTCAGCGCCTTACTGGCTGGGGGCTGCCCAGCTTGAGGCGGGCGGTGGCTGACCAGTGGAACGCAATGGTCTCTCCCACCATCGGAGACGACCCACAGAGCCTGAGCTTACGTCAATACGCTCTGGGCTTATAACTCGTAACTGCTGTCTCCCGTGTTGTTTCTGTCGCTGGGATAGTGGCACTAGAGTGACCTCTCCAGGGCGCAGGCCTGGGCGAAGCGTGTGGAGATCCTGGGGTGCCCAATCGCCAGAATCCCCCTCTCAGCTTTGCTGGCAGGATCCAACAGAAAGGACAAGGCAGTAGAGCACGGTGCCAGCGCAGCTGCAGGAGTTGCTGGAAGGTGTCACGGTCCATAGACCAACCGCCTTAGGGTCTCCACTCCAGATTTTCTTTCAGGGTTTACTCCCTTAGTCTTTGTCTCTCCCAAGACATCCACAAGGCAGTGAAGCTTTTTCACCCATAGCAGGGAGTCTGGTTCGTGGGCACCAGGGCGTATCCACACACCGGTGGGCCTGCATGCCACACCTCTTGGGGCCAGACTTCCTCCGAATCCTTATTGGCCATAACGGCCAATAACGATTTTCCTTCTTTATGGAATATCTCAGAAAGTACTTGGCCGATCTCTCTGAAAATGTGAAGGTATGTTCATTATGGGTCACGGATGATGCCCGATGTTTTTATTTTACCGTTATATCCGTTACTAACGGCCATAACGGCCCATAACGGTTTTTCTTTTTTATGGAATATCTCAGAAAGTACTTGGCCGATCTTTCTGAAATTTTGTAGGTATGTTCATTAAGGGTCACGGATGATGCCCGATGTTTATTTTACCGTTATATCCGTTACTAACGGACATAACGGCCCATAACGGTTTTCCTTCTTTATGGAATATCTCAGAAAGTACTTGGCCGATCTCTCTGAAAATGTGAAGGTATGTTCATTATGGGTCACGGATGATGCCCGATGTTTTATTTTACCGTTATATCCGTTACTAACGGCCATAACATCCCATAACGGTTTTTCTTTTTTTATGGAATATCTCAGGAAGTACGTGGCCGATCTTTCTCAAAATTTGTAGATATGTATATTATGCATCACAGATCATGCCCAATGTTTTACTTTACTGTTATTAACGGCTATAACGACCCATAATAGTTTTCTTCTTTATGGAAAATCTCAGAAAGTACTTGGCCGATCTTTCTGAAAATGTGTAGGTATGTTTATTGTGGGACATGGATGATGCCCGATGTGTTATTTTACCGTTATAGCCGTTACTAACGGCCAATAACGGTTTTCCTTCTTTATGGAATATCTCAGAAAAAACAAAACAAACTTGGCCGATCTTTCTGAAAATCTGTAGGCATGTTCATTATGGGTCACGGATGATGCCTGATGTGTTATTTTACCGTTATATCCGTTACTAACGGCTATGACGGCCCATAATGGTTTTTCTTCTTTATAGAATATCTCAGAAGGTACTTGGCCGATCTTTCTGAAATTTTGTAGGTATGTTCATTATGGGTCACGGATGATGCCCGATGTTTTATGTTACAGTTATAGCCGTTACTAACGGCTATAACGGCCCATAACGGTTTTTCTTTTTATGGAATTTCTCAGCAAGTACTTGGCCGATCTTTCTGAAAATTTGTAGGCATGTTCATTATGGGTCACGGAACATGCCTAATTTTTTTATGTTACCGTTATAGCCGTTATTAACGGCTATAACGGCCCATAATGGTTTTTCTTTTTTATGGAATATCTCAGAAAGTACTTGGCCGATCTTTCTGAAAAAATGAAGCTATGTTCATTTTGGGTCACGGATCATGCCCGATGTTTTATTTTACCGTTATAGCCGTTATCAACGGCTATAACGGCCCATAACAGTTTTCTTCTTTATGGAAAATTTCAGAAAGTACTTGGCCGATCTTTCTGAAAATTTGTAGGTATGTTCATTATGGGTCACAGATGATGGCCGATGTTTACCGTTATAGCCGTTACTAACGGCTATAACGGCCCAAAACGGTTTTTCCTCTTTATGGAATATCTCACGCGTGTTCAAGATAAACTGGGAGTACGTTTATATGCTTTGCATCTTGTGTGTGTGTGCGTGTGTGTGTGCGTGTGTGTGTGCGTTGTGTGTGTGTGTGTGTGTGTGTGTGTGTGTGTGTGTGTGTGTGTGTGTGTGTGATATAACTGACATATTTCGATTATGCGTCATTCTCTCTGCCCCCTCACTTCTTGTCACCCCCCCACACACACACACACACCTCTCTCTCTCTCTCTCTCTCTCTCTCTCTCTCTCTTTGCCTCTCTCTCTCTCTCTCTCTCTCTCTCTCTCTCACACACACACACACACACACACACACACACACACACGTCTGAATCACTTTTAGTGGAAGGACGTTAAACTGAAGAACAACACACACATTGGTAGTGGGCGGGGCCCCCATGGCAGTAACACAGCTTGTCGCACGTATTGATTCGTGATTTTGCCCACGTTTGCTATCCAGTCATTGGAATGTTTGGTTGGCTGTGCATGTTTGCTGAGTGGGTTTACCAAAGCTGAGACACACGTGGGAGGGAAATATATGTGTGGAGGCGAATGGAGAAGGGATGGGGGAGACACCAGAGAAAAGGATCAGTGACGGTTGCTGAAGTCTGTTACAAGTTGATAACCACCCACGAATTACTATAGTAATTGTCAGTGAGGTAACATTTTTTAAAACATGCTGGGGCTATAAACCTTGACATTTCGTAATTTCCATTTTCTATATAACACAAAGCCAAAAACAGTCACTGTAGCAAAGTGATTTTCGTCGCTGACTTCCTGCTAGGAAGTCGTGGGTTCGATTCCCATCAAAACCATTATTTGTAGAATTCTTCTGCCCCAACCGGTTGCTGTCCAGAGTTAAGTGTGGTATGAGCTCAATTTGGAAGCCTGGGATCACAGTGTTGAGTTCCATCCACTTCATGGATGTGTCTCTGAGTGTTGCTCAACTTTCCTGACCAACGCTGCAGGTGTCTGTATCTCTCGGGTCCAGTTGATGCTGGGATATATCATGAGAGTAAGCGTAGAGTACAGCCCTGTCGTGTGGTCTCAGATCAGAATGAAAATCTGTTGCATTATTTTCATGATCTTCGTGCTCATCGATCAGCATGAAAAAAGTCTCAAATTCTGTGGCCTTTCATGCCCTGCTCTCATTGTGACCTCACTTTCGATTGCCTCTCCATTTCTATGGTCTTGGTTTGATTCTGTTTGATTCATATGTAAATTCATGGGGACTGCTGCCTTACGGACGTGGTGGCGCCCCCTAGAGGGAGAGTTCACTGACGCTGGCTCCATGACTAAGCAATCATTGTCGTCAGCAGGGAGATGGTATTCTGTGTTGGATCAGAACAGGCACCACTGGACGCCACCGAACAGACTCGGCAGCAGTGCAGAGCTTTCTCTGGTGGGTTGCCTCATGACGACTTAATACTGACTGCTCCCTGTGGATTGGCAGCTTTCCAGTCCAGGATGGTCACCCTGTAGTAAACTTCTGCATAGAAGATAAGGGTTAGGGCAGTCTGAATTCTTTTACCCTATGTAGTGCAGTGTGCGACAACTTGTGCGGCTGGGCACTGGACTAAGCTGTGCCTGTGGCTGTACTAAGTTTCAAGTCCAGTGCTGGAGCTGAACAGCATTGAACCTGCCAGCAGCTACACATATGACAGCACTTTGGAGTCCCTCAAGTTAGGGCAGTAGATTCATCGGTATCTTGACGTTGGCTGCCTACATTTAAGAAGGCTTCAAGCCACACCACAGCTGTATCCTTGGAAGTCCAGCTTCTGAAAGAAGCAGTCAGACCCATCATCTGTCTCCTGTTCCACCTCCACACTCTTCCCATCTCCCGGATCCTTAAGTCCAACTGGACCATAGTAGAAGATCACACAGCTGCCTCAAAGACCCACTTGTGCACTGCAAAATGAACAACATCATCACACATGAGTCACCCGGTGCTTTTTCCTGCTCAAAACCCGACTGCTGAATCTGTCTTAACAAGTCAGACGCCATCGTACATCGCCCCGAAGGCTCTGCCAAAATCAGACGTAGAGTCTTTCGTCAGAGCCACAACACTGTGTATGCCAGCCACTGTGAACTGTGCGGCAGAATCTACCTAGGTGAGACATTCCACACAAACAAGAACAGGTGAAGGCATATGTCACAGCACTTGAGCATTCTCAAAACCCACTACATGCAGCAGTCAAGGAAACAAAAGGCTCTCGGCTAGGATGCGGAAAATCAGGGATGGGACAGGCAGAAGACGATATACAGTTTGCGTGTCAGTTAGAA
>JAMYXO010000658.1:5000-15000 GCA_033310375.1 Conus canariensis | reverse complement strand
ACCACAAGGGCACTCTCCACTCTGTCCAATGCCAAATTTTGTGTGCATGCGGTGGAGCAGGCGATTGTGTCCAGTCCTCAGGCGGAAGATCTTGACCTGTTCCCGTCATCCCAGCAAATAGTATTTGTCTTCCGGGTTGTGTTTGGGGTGCTGGAGGCGCCACTTTATTCCTTGCTGTGCCTTGATGATTGTCTTGATTTCATCGTATGACACCAGGTTGTTGGTGTAGACAGCATGACAGAGGGCTGGTCTACACAAGCACAGTTCAAGGGAAGTAACCGTAATTTTAGTCTCTTGTTAAGAAGTTGTTTCCTTTGGAGAGTTGTTCCCCTTGAGTGGTAAAACGAAGGTTGTGGAATTGAAGATAATGTATTTTGATTTGGTTCTAGTTTACTATTTTTATTCTTTGTATACAAAAATATTGTTGGGAAAGTTACTAGAAGTAATTAATTTTGGGGGCTGAAATTAATTAATTTAGGGAAATGATAATCAAGTTCCCCAACCTACTTCCTGTTTCCTGACAAGTTCCACACCCTATTTCCTGTTCCTTGACATAGAAGTACTTTCCCTTTTGACCGGCTGAAGAGAGGAGGAACCACGTTGTCTCTCTAGAGGGAAAACAAAGTGGGCAAAGTGGTCTCTTAATTCAAGGTTAGTAAGCTGTAGTAAGATTATAAGTAGATTAGACTAAAAACTAAGCCTGTATAATATAGTTACTGATCATATTATGATTGGACTTGTCTAGATACTGGTCAAGTTGGTATGTTGAACCGGTTGGGTTTACCATGTGCTTTTGGTAGACACTTTGAAATTGGTGAAAGGATCCTGGCCATTCTACAGGATTTTAGTAGGCTTGTCTTGTTTGAAATAGTACTAAGGCATGTTAAAGAAATTAAGACTTAATTTCTCTGTCATGCTTATTCAGTTCTCTTGTGCTCTCACTTCTCAAGTCGAACAGAGCTAAGAGTCTAATCTTAGTTTCCAGTCTAAATTTCTTTCTCATTTGGTTTCCCTCAGTCTGTATATTTTCTCTCACCTTCTTTTAAGGATCATTGCTAACCATGTTGTGCCTAGGGCTAGGGTTCATAATTTAGCCCAATACTCCTTGCATTAAATTATTATAGTAGTAGAAGATTTGTATAGTTAGGGCCTAGTTCCAGGGGGAAACCTTTTTATTCCTTTGTTCTTATGGAATGACCCCTGCAACTAAGGAGAAGAGAGTTGTTTAGCTTTGTTAGCATGTATTGTGTTGCTACATTTGAGCTTTTCTCAGTACTAGAAGTTTGTGGAGACAAATTGTTGTTGTATTGATGTAGGAATATTTTTAGGATGTTTGTTGGTTATTTCTGCGCAAGGGCTTGAAGGGTCATGTATGGAAGAGTTTGTAAAAATGTGTGAAGGGCATAATGCTTCCACGCTAGTGGGTTAAGATTGCCGATTGGCTGGGGTATCAGCTGTGTGTGGCAAGATTGATGCATTTTTATTGGCGTGTTCTTTTATGTTCAGTGGTGTTGCTCTTGGTAGTAGTTTTTAATAGTAGATTTCTTTACCATAGAAGGCTAATGTATTGTGTTATGTGCTATTCCCAGGGGCCATCCGTTTCGTCGACTTCGTCGTTATTTCTGCCACATTTTTATTTTCCTCCTTACCCTTCCTCCCTCCAACCTTGCCCAAATTACCCTCATTTACCCTGCACCCAAAGTTGTCCCTGGTCTAGTCCGCAAATACCCATACTCTGCTACCCGTCTCAGTGTACCTGCGGAACCTCAGGGATGGGATGATGTTTATGCTGGGCTGAACTGTTTTGATGATTTATTTTATGTTTGATGTTAACCTTAATCGTGGTTTTTGGAAATCTTTTGATTCAAAATCAGTGTCGTGTTCTGGTTAATTAAACCAGTGGTTGATTGTTGAAATTGTTCAGTGAGATAAATTAAAAGAGTGAGATAAATTGTAAGCCACTTGTTTTGTCTGCGTAAGCAAGAGCCTTCCTCGGCCCCTCCCTGTAGACAGGGTCAGAGTGACTTTCCCCAGTTCTATATCTTTGTGTTCTTCTCCTTTCTCTCTCTCTCTCTCTCTCATCTCGCTCCCACTCTCTAAGCTGGGGATTAGTGTCTGTCTGTCTTCATTTCTGGCGCCCAATGTGGGGCTAAGGAAGGCTAAAAAAAAAAAAAAAAAAAAAAAAAAAAAATTGTAAAAAAAAGAAAAAAGAATTTTTTATAAAGATCCCAAGTTGTAAAACAAAAAGAACAGACCAGCATAAGTTGTACCATGAATACTGAAGGTACACCGTCAGGTAGTTTGAGTGGGGGTGCCCAAGCAGGTGATGGAAATGGAGGGGAAGAAGGCCAGCAAGCCACGGTCGCTGGCCTCCAGAGACAGCTGGCCGACATGCAGAGGCTACTCTCCCTAGTCACCCTTCAACCCGCTGCAGCAACCCCACCTGTCATCAACGTCACGGCCCAAGCAGCCGTGAGGATCAAGCCCTTCTCAGGGTTTGTCCCTCAACCAGGGGAAGTGTCTTTTGTAGAGTGGGAGCAGCAATGTCAGCAGCATCTACAAGATGGCACGATCCCAGAACTACGGGCGAAGATGTTGGGCAGCCTCCGGGGACTCGCCTACCAACAGGCAAAGGACTGCAGTGATGCTGCCGACATCCTGAACACTCTTCGGGGCATCTACGGGGAGGTGAAGACGGTGGATGACCTACTTCTAGAATTCAACACCATGACACTGCAGCCTAAGGAGGCTCCGTCCACCTTCTTGGGACGTTTGTGGTCCGCCCTGGCAGGGGTGGCAGCAAAGATGGAGATGGGGCAGCAGGAGCAGCGGCGGCGGGTCTACCATGTGTTTTCCCGGTCAGTTCCACCAATGCTGGCTCTGGAGCTGCGGAACAGTTTTGGTTTTCCAGGCGAGGCCACTCCAGACCTCACCAGGCTGCTCCAGACGGTACGGAGAGTGGAAGAGGTGGGCGAGGAGCCCGTCTCTAGGTCCAAGGACAGTCGCAGAGTTCACGCCAATGCCGCAACAATGCCAGGACCCAGTGAGGGACTCTGTGACAGCGACCTGGAGAAGATCGCCGAGAAGGTGGCCGAGAAGTTACGGCCGACGTTCACAGAACCTCCTGGTCCGGTGCACCTGAGGGCTCAACCTCCACGACCCAGGGGGCCGTGCTACCGGTGTGGCCGACACGGTCACTATGCCAGACAGTGCCGGAACCAGCAGGAACTGCAGAATTTAAACGGCCAGCAGTCGGCGTCGGGGTCCAGACGTTGACTGACAACAATTCAGGACCCAACCGAGGGCATGAAAAACTCCTCAAGGATGCCATCAACACCATCGAGGTCAGCCGCAACATCAAGCCTGTTCGCCTGAGGGGAGTCGACGTCAAGCTGGCAGCTGGCCAAATTATAGAACTTCGGGGAAAGGTGCCGAGTGCTTCGCATGTCTGCCCTCGTGCCCCAGAAAACATCAGATGGGGACTGAAGGTGCTGAAGACTGAGGTAAGAGGTAATGAACTTGTTATTTTTGTGCAAAACTGTAGACGTTGGGGGCAGACCACCCTAACCCCAAGAGACACGTTGGCAGACATCAACACTGAGGCAGACATTCTGGAGGCCTTGGTTGGGCCTGCATGTGAAGAGGAGATAGAAGTGGAAGGGGTGAAAACAAAATGTTTGTTGGACAGTGGGTCCCAAGTGACCATCGTCTCGGAACAGTTCTATAGACAGAACCTCGACCACCTGCAAATCCAGGAACTGACAACACCCGTCAATGTGGTTGGTGCGGGGGGACAGAGTGTGCCTTACCTTGGGTACATAACCATGCAGTGTCGGCTACCAAAGGTCCTGGCAGGGAAGGAGACAGTCACTTCTGTAGCCTGTCTTGTGGGTCAGGGGGGTACAGAATTTTCAAGGACAGTTCCGATTATTCTGGGAACTAACGTTTTCAGAGACCTGCCACGATCTCTGGTAACCGACCATGTCAGATGTGAGGCACTATTCATGCTGGCAAATGCTGCCGACAGTAGCGATGTTGATGGCAAAGTGGGGACCATTGTTTTGAAGAAGAAGACAGTCATACCCCCAATGGGTACGGCCAGTGTTGTGGGTCAACCCCGGGTCAGAGACCTTCAGACCTTCTCCTCGGTGTTGATCCAGGAACACTGTGACCAACAGCAAAACGTTAAGGTGGGGCTGGTAGCAACAAAAGTGGCTGTTGAAGATTTGCATGATGTGAGATTGACCCTTTGCAATTTTTCTGATGTAGATTTAGTCTTACAGAAGAATTCCAAGATAGCAGATGTGTATGTTGTTCATGCCATGTATGATATGCATAAGGTCTTAGAAGAGTTTAGTGGGTTGTCTGAACAACAGGATGTGATACTGAGCACACACACAGTCACGCAGTCACAAAATCACACTCACATCTCAGACACAGAGGGTTGCACTTCTGATTTTACATGCACAGGGCAGTTCCGTTTCGGAGAGAGTGCACCAGAAGAGTGGCGCAAGCATTTTGCCCACCGACTCTCGTCCTACTCCGATATCTTCATCCAAAATGATTTGGACATAGGCAGAACCGAGGCGGAACAACACGACATCCGACTCCAGCCAGGATGCACTGTCAGGGAGAGACCCCGACCCATTTCCCCGAGAGACTTTGAGGAGGCAAAGCAGCATATCCAGGAGCTCCTGGAGGCAAAAATCATTACTCCAAGTTGCTCGCCCTTTGCAAGTCCCATCGTCTTGGTGAGGAAGAAGAACAACGCCCTGCGGTTGTGTGTGGACTATCGAGCGGTCAACCGTTTCACCATCAAAGATAGCTATGCCATCCCGAAGATCGATGACCTGTTCCTCACACTCAACGGCAGCCAATGGTTCACGAGCATGGACCTCAGCAAAGCGTATTACCAGGTACCATTGACTGAACGGGCGAAGCAGATCTCGGCATTTACGACACCTTTCGGGCTTTTCCAGTTCGAGCGGATGCCTTTTGGCCTCTGCAACTCCCCAGCAACATTTCAGCGACTGATGGACAAGGTGTTCATTGATATGAACCTCAGTGAACTGATCGTGTTCTTAGATGATATATTGATCCATAGTCGTACACTTGAGGAACTGGAAGACCGGACCATCCGCTCGCTGGAACGGCTGAGGAAGTTCAAGCTGAAGCTCGACCCACAAAAGTGCCTGTTCGGGACAAAGGAGGTTCGCCACTTGGGTCATGTCATCTCCGACCAGGGGATAAAACCAGACCCCGAGAAGATCTCTGCCTTGACGACCTGGCCGATTCCTCGCACAGTTCGCGACGTGAAGTCATTCATCGGGTTTGCTGGGTTCTACCGAAAATTCCTCCCAAAGTTCGCCCAGATAGCCAAGCCACTCAATGACCTAACTGCGGGTTATATCCCAAGGGGTTGCCAGAAGAAAGGAGAGAAGAAAAACAAAGGCCTTACCCTGACATCGGACATCACGCACATGTGGGGAGATCAACAACAGGCAGCATTCGACGCACTCATCCAGGCACTGACATCTGAGCCTCTCCTGGCAGTGGCTGACCGCACAAAACCATTCACTCTGCACTGTGATGCGAGTGGAACTGGAATCGGTGCTGTACTGTACCAGGAACAGGACGGGAAGAACCGAGTAATTGCATATGCCAGCCGATCTCTCAACAAGACTGAATCCAACTATCCAGCGCACAAGAGGGAATTTCTTGCCCTGAAGTGGGCAATGACGGAGAAATTCCATGATTACATTCTGGGAACTCAAGTCACAGTAGTCACGGATAACAACCCCCTGCGGTACATCCTCCACAAAGCAAAGCTTGATGCTGTGAGTCATAGGTGGCTTGCTTCTCTTTCCATCTATGACTTTGACATACAGTACAAGAGAGGATCCAGCCATTTGGATGCTGACGGCCTGTCTCGGCGACATGACCGGGAAGAACTTCTGGAGGATGCAGAGTACCACAAGTTCCTGGAAAACACAGAGTTCATCAGGAGGAAGGCCACTGAACTCGACAACCAAGACAACAAATGGAAAACCGCAAGCTCGGTGGTGGTCAGGGCTGTGATGGAAGCCAAGGGCGTTAGGCCAGCCAGCAACAACCAGGCCAGCCTACATGTGTCACCGTGCCATCAGTCAGTTGAGACAGGCACAGAGGAAAACCTTCCAGCAGTGGAACAGCTGGTAAAAGACCCAAGTCTGATTCGTGACGACATCCTGGAGCCGAAGGAGAACGGGATTGGTACCATCAGTAAGAGAGAGTGGAGAAGACTACAGCTGGCTGACCCTACACTGAACTGGGTGATTCAAGGGTTAGAAAAGGGCCACAGGTTGAGTGCCAATACACAAGCAGGTGTCTCACCTGAGATGAGAGTTTTCATCCGAGAACAAAACAAACTGGTGATGAAAGAAGGTGTTCTCCACAGGAAAGTAGAGGGTGAGGAAGGGAGAGTGAAGTGGCAACTGGTCATTCCCACCTCAAAGCGCCAACAAGCGATGTCAGGTGTGCACGAGGATGTATACCATCCACATCTGGAGAGTGCACTTCAACAGGCAAGACTCCGGTTCTTCTGGCCCTTCATGGCCCGAGATTTGGAGAGGAAGATCAGGCGATGTGGGAGGTGTGTACGGAGGGGAGCTGCCCAAGAAAAGGCTCCTATGGAGACCATCACCTCCAGTGTTCCCCTTGAGCTCCTCTCCATTGACTACCTAACCATCGAGGTCAAGGGCCAGAAACAGAATATCCTGGTGATACTCGATCACTTCACCAAGTTCGGCGTTACAGTCTGCACAAAAGATCAGAAAGCCAAGACTGTTGCTCAAGCCCTCTGGCAGAACTTTTTCATGATCTATGGTTTCCCTCAGCGCATCCTATCAGATCAAGGAAGAGATTTTGAGTCTGAGCTGTTGAAAGAAGTGTGCCGAGTAGCTGGCATCAAGAAGTGCCGCACGACACCATACCACCCTGCAGGCTCACCTGTTGAACGCTTGAACCGAGAGATCATCCACCGACTCCGCAGCCTTGAGGATGAACAGAAGAAGGACTGGAGAAAAAGTCTGCCAGCAGTGATGCATGCGTACAACTGCAGCATTCATTCCAGCACAGGTTACAGCCCGTATTACCTGTTCTTCGGACGCCATCCACGCCTACCGATTGACTTGGCGTTTGGAATTGATTTAGATGCTTCTCGGAGGGAATCGCCAAGGCAGTTTGTGCGAGACATGAAGAATCGTCTCCAAGAGGCCTACGCAACTGCCTCAAACAACATGGACAGGCGTGCACTCAGGAACAAGGCACAGTACGACACATCCGCCTATGCTGCTGAACTTGAGGTGGGAGACAGAGTCTTAGTGCGACGACTAGGCCCCAGGATCACCTCAAAAGTGTGTGACCGTTGGGAAAAAGGGGTGTACGTAGTGGTCGACAAGCCTGGTGATATGCCTGTGTACTCGGTCAGACTGGAAGAGGGTACTGGGCCTGTGAGGACACTTCACCGCAACCTGTTATTACCAATAGGCATGCTTGATGAAGAGACCAATCAAATCCGAGAGAAGGAAAGAGAGCCGAGGCCCAAAACCAAAACTGAAAGGAGTAGGACAGAGCTGCAGGATGTTGAGGAGGAGGACACGGCCTCTCTGCAGTTTGAATTAGCATGGCCCAATTCAGATTTGAGGCCAGAGGCACCTGTGTTTGTTCCACCTGGCGAACCTCTGAGGACAGATGTGGGGGAGCTGATGGGAGCACCACAGGAATATGAAGAAGCATCTGAACCAGGAATGGGTACCGGACAGGAACCCATGGAACCAGCTGGTGATACACAGGAACACAACCAAGCCCGTGTCGACACGGGAGATGGGACTGAGGCACAAGGTGTTACTGACCCAGCAGAACCAGAGAAGGATCACGAGGAGGGATCCGTGGATGGGTCGGTTGATCTCAACCACACTGAGCCTGACGAGGCGGTAGGTTTTGATGCGGAAGGGGAAGAGCCTGCACCAAAACTTAGGAGGTCAGTACGACAAAGGCGGCCTGTGGACCGTTTGAACTTGGCACATAGAGTGGCAGCAGATCTTCCTGTTGAGTCTGCCACTGTTGGCAAAGCCAAGGATCTGGGACCATGGTTGAGACAGTTGGAGGAAAGTTTCGAGACCCTCTCCAAGTCCTTGTCGATGATAAAGGAACATTATTTCATCTTGGCCAAGAAATGCGTGTAGTTATACACCAAAGAAATTGTCTGGCAATGATTCATTGCTGGTTCAAGGAAAACTTCGCCATTGTGCGAAATGACCAGAAATTTTCAATTGAAGAAAAAAAAAAAGAAAAAAAAATTTATGTTTTTCTTTTTTTATTTTTGGCCGGGAAAGTGTAGACAGCATGACAGAGGGCTGGTCTACACAAGCACAGTTCAAGGGAAGTAACCGTAATTTTAGTCTCTTGTTAAGAAGTTGTTTCCTTTGGAGAGTTGTTCCCCTTGAGTGGTAAAACGAAGGTTGTGGAATTGAAGATAATGTATTTTGATTTGGTTCTAGTTTACTATTTTTATTCTTTGTATACAAAAATATTGTTGGGAAAGTTACTAGAAGTAATTAATTTTGGGGGCTGAAATTAATTAATTTAGGGAAATGATAATCAAGTTCCCCAACCTACTTCCTGTTTCCTGACAAGTTCCACACCCTATTTCCTGTTCCTTGACATAGAAGTACTTTCCCTTTTGACCGGCTGAAGAGAGGAGGAACCACGTTGTCTCTCTAGAGGGAAAACAAAGTGGGCAAAGTGGTCTCTTAATTCAAGGTTAGTAAGCTGTAGTAAGATTATAAGTAGATTAGACTAAAAACTAAGCCTGTATAATATAGTTACTGATCATATTATGATTGGACTTGTCTAGATACTGGTCAAGTTGGTATGTTGAACCGGTTGGGTTTACCATGTGCTTTTGGTAGACACTTTGAAATTGGTGAAAGGATCCTGGCCATTCTACAGGATTTTAGTAGGCTTGTCTTGTTTGAAATAGTACTAAGGCATGTTAAAGAAATTAAGACTTAATTTCTCTGTCATGCTTATTCAGTTCTCTTTTGCTCTCACTTCTCAAGTCGAACAGAGCTAAGAGTCTAATCTTAGTTTCCAGTCTAAACTTCTTTCTCATTTGGTTTCCCTCAGTCTGTATATTTTCTCTCACCTTCTTTTAAGGATCATTGCTAACCATGTTGTGCCTAGGGCTAGGGTTCATAATTTAGCCCAATACTCCTGGCATTAAATTATTATAGTAGTAGAAGATTTGTATAGTTAGGGCCTAGTTCCAGGGGGAAACCTTTTTATTCCTTTGTTCTTATGGAATGACCCCTGCAACTAAGGAGAAGAGAGTTGTTTAGCTTTGTTAGCATGTATTGTGTTGCTACATTTGAGCTTTTCTCAGTACTAGAAGTTTGTGGAGACAAATTGTTGTTGTATTGATGTAGGAATATTTTTAGGATGTTTGTTGGTTATTTCTGCGCAAGGGCTTGAAGGGTCATGTATGGAAGAGTTTGTAAAAATGTGTGAAGGGCATAATGCTTCCACGCTAGTGGGTTAAGATTGCCGATTGGCTGGGGTATCAGCTGTGTGTGGCAAGATTGATGCATTTTTATTGGCGTGTTCTTTTATGTTCAGTGGTGTTGCTCTTGGTAGTAGTTTTTAATAGTAGATTTCTTTACCATAGAAGGCTAATGTATTGTGTTATGTGCTATTCCCAGGGGCCATCCGTTTCGTCGACTTCGTCGTTATTTCTGCCACATTTTTATTTTCCTCCTTACCCTTCCTCCCTCCAACCTTGCCCAAATTACCCTCATTTACCCTGCACCCAAAGTTGTCCCTGGTCTAGTCCGCAAATACCCATACTCTGCTACCCGTCTCAGTGTACCTGCGGAACCTCAGGGATGGGATGATGTTTATGCTGGGCTGAACTGTTTTGATGATTTATTTTATGTTTGATGTTAACCTTAATCGTGGTTTT
>JAMYXO010006592.1:0-13359 GCA_033310375.1 Conus canariensis | reverse complement strand
CAAGGGCATGAACAAACTTACTTACAACGAATTCAATGACAGGGGGGGTCTTTTTTTTATCAGAGACCCCACCAAAATACACTTTTAGTAAATCTCTCTTAATTTTTGAGTTGTTACTAACCCGAACTGTAGAATAATTTTAAACATATAAAAGTAGGGGGTTTTTTTCTTTGAAAGAGTTTACCCACACTAGCTTTAAAAAACAAGCAAGACCCCGTCTGGGAAAATAGCATAAGCAATTCTTTAAGGTCCCTAAAGGGGGTTCTCTTGCTATTTACTGAACCCTCAGCTCCTTTTCAGAGAGAATCTGAGGTTTTTTAAACAACCCAAAAATTGAGCATTGCCCTTGCACAGTAATGGTAAAGCCTTTTCGGGTTGTTTTCCCGCCGGACTTTTACCTGACCAACATTTTGGGATGAAATAAAAAATTGTTTGCTGGAGGCAGACAGACAAGCCCAAGCCGATCATGTGTGTAAAAAACTTCACCTTCACGATGTAAGACTTGAAGATTATCTAACAGACAAATATGGACTATGGCTGGATTTTAGATCCACGTATGACAAACATACTGCACGGGAGTGGAAGAAGGGTAGGGTCAGATGGCATACTCATACAGATTAAAAAGGAAAGGAGGAGAAATGGCCAGATACAAATGCACGTTTTTGTGGTTATGACGCCCAGCTGAACATTGAAGAAAATAGACTGAAAGAAATAGCCTATTAAAACAGATGGATAGTTTGAACTTTTTGCCCAAAGACCCGCACTGTTCGCTTTTTTGGGATTACGGGGTGTGGGAAAACTGCCCTTCGTGCTTGATTTGTTACAAACAGTCTACAGTTTCATTACGAGTACATTGTTATATTCTGCACAACCTTTAAGCACAACAAGCTTACAAAAAGGCAGTTTGTTTGGACAGACGAAATATATTTTTATTTTGATCCTACTGACAAGCAAGCGACTGTTTAGAACTTTACTATAGGCATTGAGGGAACGAAACGCTGTTTATTATTGATGAACTGTTCAGCCGAACAAGACATTGTTAAAAAAAGAAGGACTCTGTCTAACTAGCCTTTTAGGGGAAGCCCACGCATTAGTTTCTGTTTGGCTCTTAACTCAAAAATACAATGCTTCTTAAAAGACTTTAGATCGCAGTTAAAATCATCATCTTATTCTTAATACTAAGGACCGGGAAGTTTGAAAAATGTTTAAGTAAAATATATAATCAGGGACAGGGGTGAACTAAAAAAAATAAAAGAGCATCTAGAAAAATCTAAGCACGCTAAAACTATGCTTACGGACTGACCCGCCAGTTCAATACGTTTGCTTAATAATAAATTGTTTATTATAGATTGTTTATTACAGATTGTTATTGTAGATTGCACATTAAGATTGCTTTTATTACAGATTGTTTAATAAAGTTGTTTATATTAAAAAAAATGTCTCGAGGGCGCCAGAATCAAAAGGAAAAACAGAGTTAGCTCCTAACTGCGCTCAGTAGACTCAAAGATCTAGCAGATACAACTGAACTTTGAATCTAATAGAGTGGCAGGGAAATGTTTATGGATTTGATGTACACAGACGATGGTGTTTACAAACGCGAACAGAAATGGAAGAATAAAAAAACGGCAGCAATATCCGACCCTGGAAGAGATAAGAAAATCTAAGAGCAAACGATTTTGGCAAACACGAATACAAACTTCATAAACGGTGAATGCCTGGGGCGTTTGCTTCTGACATTAACTGAATTTAAAGTTTGAACTACGAAAACCCCTATGACTAACTTTGATAATGAAATACAATTTTTAGAAAACTTTGGAATGAAGGACGCCTTCTGCTAGCCCTAGTCCCAGGAACCAACATAAAAAGCAGATTGGAAATAACTAGGCAGGGCTCTGAATAATATGCTGCGGAGAAAGAAAGAATCCCTTAGCTGAAGTGTGGGGTGGACACCGTCGGCTTAGAGTTTAACCAAAACTAAATCACTACTGCCTAAAAAATGACGAAGCTTTTTCGCTTATTTAATTACTCCAAGGGAGTCTGATCCTAGTTTGCCAGAGCATACGTTAATCAGAGGTGAACAAAATAAGACTGCAAACTTGGATGGGCCTCTTAGGCTTGTTATTGTTAATACTAAAAACGGGGATGAAATAAACACTTCTGTATCATCAGACAAAGTTACTGTGATGGTTGACAAAGACAATCTAACAGTGCTTGATTTATTTTTATTACAGTATGTTTGATTTTTACTTGCGTTTTACCTTACGCTGTTGATGAAGAGTGCGGCCAGAAGGGTTAATAAGAAGATATGTACAAGATTAAAAAATAATCTTGTTTAAAAAATGGATGATCGGGCTCAAAAGTATTAGTTTAGCAAATAACTGAACTCAAGAAGAAATAAAAGTGACTTGGATAAGTATAGGGTTACTAGAAAGAAATATAGCTAAAGTTTTAAATACACCTTTCTTATATAATCACCGCTCATCAGCTTATAGCGAGCGTAAGTGCTGGTCCTAAAGCGTTGCTCTTTTAGCTACTGGGGCCGGAGCGCCAGCCTCTTTAGCATTAGGGAGCCTTATTTGGGTTTAGGTGCATGTCTTATGATTGTGAGTGCGTTTTAAAAAAATTACGCCTAAACTACAAAGCAACACACCGCCATTGTATCCCTAGCATCAGCAAAACTTTTGCTCATTAAAGACTGAGAATAATCAAAGCATTGCAGGATGAAAACCTTAACATTGACTGAAGAATTTGAGCGCCTTATTGGCTGATGGTGAGGATTACAGACGACAAAAAAACTGAACTTCAAAAGGAGTGGAGAAAGACTTTTTAACTTCGCAACAAGTAGGACACTGAGACAATCAAACAGAACATTGAAAAGCAAGCAAACAACAGATTAATTCCAAAATAGACTAAAAAAAATAAGATGTTGAACTAACTAAATAAATAAATCCCATAATTTAACAAAAAAATAAATACAATTTTTTTTAACTAATCCGGCACTGTGTTTGGCGGGACAACTTAGCAACACTTCGCGAACAAACTATCTTTAGGGGCGGGCTTTTTAGACTTAAAGAAAGAGTCTCTCTTAAATAATATACGGGAGGGCTGTATTCATTATTCTTTCAACTTCATATACATCACGCTCCATAAGGGGTCTGTGGCTCTAATTATAACATCAGCGCCCTCCCCCCCCCCCCCCCTTGCCTCTCCAGGCGCATACAAGTATCTTACTTTTAGTCCAAAAGGTAATAGTTTTTGATTACTTTGAATGTCTTTCAGTAATGCTAAATTTTTTTTTAATTTTGAATGCGTTTTACTGCTTAAGCCTGGTTGCTTTTAAATTATTCATTGTTTCATGGCGCGTAAGACTGCTGGCAATACACCCTAACCCAGTCTGTGTTAAGCGTGGTTTTGCCCCCTAGTCTCTGTTGGTATTGAAGGTAAACAGACGTTCGGCGGCTAGATTCTTATTTAAAGTTTTCTACAGAGCCTGGGAGCGATGGTTTGCCTGAAAAAAAACAATTCCCTCTCTTAACTGTAACCCGATGTCTTAAAAACAGTTGTTTACGCTCCTTTAAACTCTTTTTCCCCATCACAACCTGAATCAATCAGGATACTTTCAGGACCTCGCAGGTATAATTTGTTGTAAAGCCACACCACAGCCCCCAGTTGAGCTTTTATCCGTTAAAGGCTCAGCGTCTTTATACCTCGAAGCCATGTCACCAACAGTCAGAGCATACTTAAACATTTTTTCATTCAACTTAGTCATGTGGAAGGTACAACAAGTTCCATCCTGGTGGGTGTCATTCTAACTGAGTTATAACAATCGAGCCTTATTATTCCTTTTTGGGGCAGCAGATAATTTGACCAATCGCTTGTTTTGAAAGCCAGTCCTTATCGCTTCCTGATTCAGACAACCTAGCAGCGTTTACACTAGTTATCAATAGCAGCCTTTCCTTTCCAATACCCTCCCAGGAAATAATAATATTTTGTAACTTTGTATCCGTCCATAAGAGACTGTTTTTTTACATTTTTATTCTTATGTTTTTATTGAATATGCAAGAAGAAAGATTTGCTCCATAGCGCCTATAATAAAGCCTATTTCTACCATTTAATTCTGATCCCAGGACGGTTCATAAAAGTCAGGACCAGTTCTGCTGGGCGGTGCGATGTTAGAAACTTCTTTCCTGTCCCTAAGTAATATTCGCATTCATTCGACATCAACGTCTGTAAATGTGTGCTCTGCATGTCCTGCCTCTCTTTACTTTTTATTAAATAAAGTCAAGTGAGCATTACTTCTTTTTCTCGTAAGCGTCTCTTTGCCTTAGCTAAATCTTCCATTTGCCTTGTTATTGATGGCGTTCTCTCCTTTCATCAGAAACGCATAATTTACTAAAACATATAATTGCTGCCAGAGAAAAGCCAATGCATTAACAATACTCCTCCCACCATCAGAACTATTCCCCGACATCTTTTTCATAACTGAATGAATCTTTTTTATAGATCAATCTTTCTAGTGCATTAATCTTGCTATGCATTGATGTTTTCTGGGATAAATCCCTGTGCAACAAGAAAGTCTTTTGAAGCAATCCCTCAGTTATTACAGCTATAACCTTAACAACATCCTCAATGCTAAACCTTCCTAGAAACGGGCTGGCCTCATTTTAAAACATGTTTTTTGCTAACGAGCTATATCCTATACTTTGGCCGCTGATTACAGCAGAGAGGGGTACATTGTTATTAATGATCTTTGTCAAGTGCTCATATTTTTTATTAACTAAAAAAAATAATTAAAATAATCATAATAATGAAAGACTGTCTATGTGCCTTTTTAATCAGAAATCTTATGTTGCTAAGAGCTAAAAATAAGGTTGTAACTAGTTTCGACGAATCTTCTATCTTGTCCCAGTTGAGCGGTATTTATTCTTAAACAAACAGTATTGCTAGGATTGAATATAACTATAACGCCGACAATGGGCACGCATAATTAACCAGCGTTAAACTCATGTTTTTTTATTAATTATTTATTAATATTAGATATTGAAAAATGGCCGGCCAAACACAGCATCTGATCCAAAATGATTTTAATAGAAAATTGTTAATGAACAATTTGACGAAACGATGAAAGTGTTAAACATTGAAAATTTATAAATCTGGGTTTGAGAATGATGTAAAACAATTTAATACAAAATCTAGTGAACTATTTGACGAAAGCAATCAAATAGTTAAACATTGACTGAAGTGATTCATGAAAAAGCTAAAGTATTGCAGGCGTTCTTGTAGATTAGGGTTGTCTTGAAGTATTGCAACGCCCTGGGTGGCAGAATAAAAACGCGTTTACTTACTTTTATTTTATTTTTAATTTACGTAAATATTGTGCGTTAAAAAATGAGCCATACAAGTGATGTCCGAGTTGAAATACTACCTTCCCAACATACGTTTTGAGTAGTAACAAATCATTAAGCCATATGTTCATTGAAATTAGACATGGACATTATTAACCCCACAAACGTTCAGGAAAGTGTTAATCTCATGCTATTTCTAAAATCCCGGGGTCTCTTCAAATTACAACCCGCCAGCAAAAGTGTTTGTTTGGCCATCTGATTTGAATATATAACCCCCGCTGATAGGATATGCATGTCCTGGGTTTCGACTAGGCAAAAGAAGTAATCAGCTATATTAACTACTTTACACCTTGGCTGGCTGATACATCTTCCACAGTTTAACTAGCAAGTGAAGAAGCGAAATTGCGGCGGCTCTGGTTGGTCTGAAGGAACAGTCCTCGAAATCAAATTAAGGCAAACCAAATACCTCCTTAGAGTCGGGCAATTCTTACATCCCTCTCCCCAGAGAGCTAGTTTTTAAACGAGCATCTTAAATATACATAATTCAGACCAATATGTGTTTTATGTGGTGTATTTTGGCGCACTTACACCCATTAAAAAGAATGCAGAGAGAGTTTCTAATTATTGGCAGTATAAAGATAGCCTGTACCTTTTGATAAACATAAACTTTCCAGTAAGCATAGAACGTATCGACCAGTTTGAAGAGCAAAACAACCCTATCACTGTAAACTTATACACATGGTACTGTAGTAGGACAATCTAGTTCCTCTATAGGATCTCTCCCCACAACGCCCCTATTTTTAGGCGAATCACTTGAGAATCATGTAGACTTGATTCTGTTCGCAGAACGGTTTCCAAGAGCCATTATGTATTAATCCAGATCAATTAAGCAGACTTCTGGACCGAATACTACAAAGCCCGGGAATTCTAAACCAGAGCTTTGTAGAAGGTGTTTTGGTCAGGATCCCAACTGTAGAGGCAAGCTGCAAAACATAAGAAACACTTGTAAAAGTTTTGTAGACTGTAAACCGAACTTCTTACGGCCAAACCATGGTCTAAAGTTAGTTTTAAGAATGTACAGCACAAACTGCAGATGATTCCCAATAACGTGGTCTATGCTGAACTTGAAGCGATCTTGCCACAGTAACGAAGGGCCCTCAAGAACGGACACGAACAAAAACAACCCTATTGTCCCCGTCATCAGATCTGTTCTTATGCATTTGTTGCTGTTAGGTCAGATGGCGACACACAGAACCAGAAAAATTTGGAAACGGGCCAATCTTTTTCATAATTTAAACGGGGCTGATTCTCATTATCATGAAAAGAAAATGATTTCCCTAAATTGTAGAGGGTTACCCTGTTTTGGGCAAAAATCTTCAAAAAAAGTACATGCCCTTTTAAACTGTAGACGGTTTTTCCTTCTTGACTCTGCCCAGCATCGGGAGGGGGAAGTTTAAAAAATTTAGCAGAATTTTTAAACAAGCTTCCAACCCACTAAAAATATTTCCCCCATCTGTCCTTTAACAACCCCCGATAGTTTTATTCTGACATTCCAACGAAGACTTTTACAAAACAGGGAAATAGAATGGCAAAAGGAGCTGAGGGTGGAAGACACATGTGATACCCAAAAATTCCCCTTTTTACATTCCCTTTCGTGAAAAAGAAATGATTGGAAAGATGAAGGAGAATTAAAAAATTAATTATTTTTTAAAAATTTAAAGTCCCAACCGGAAAACAAAAGGAAAAATTTAAAAAAAATAAAATAAAAAAAGAGTTTTAAAACCAAAAACACACAAACTTTTTCTGCGCTCTACTCTTCATCAAGAAACACAACTGCGTTAATAAAATCACAGACCCCCAAAAATACAAGCGAAATTCTGTTAATCCTGATTCAAACGCTTTTGGCCCCCCGGAGAGCCCCAAATTGGGTGACTTTAAAAAAAGATCTTAAAATAGTACTTAAATTAAGACTAACTATACTTAACTTAAGATCTTAACTAGACTTAAAAATGACTTGCACTTTTCTTTTACTTTAAATTTCCTTTATTACACTTTTCTTTTATAACTGACTTCCCTATTTGCTTGTACTTAAACCCCTACTTAGCTTGTACTTAACCAGTACTTAACAACCATTAAAAAAACTAATTTATTTTAAAAAGGGGCTACAGCAGGAGGTTGTACTTTTTTTTTCAGAACGGTTCTTTTACTGTTTTTTTTGGGGGTTTTTTGACTTTGTTTTCTAAAATGGCTTTTAGGGCTTGTAGCTAAAAGCCCCCCACCAAAAACAATACTCCCCCCACATAATAAAACACTTATATTTGATTGTGTTGTTTTTGGGGGTGGCGGCGGTGCTGGTGCTGAGTTGGGATTCTATCTAAAATTTTTGTTTTGCTGCTTGGTTTGCTTTTCCATCTGTTCCATTCAGCTATTTACGACCGGGGCCCCAACACGGGCCCGCACTTTTACTTTATAACACTACTCACTTGGCAATTTACTTGTGGGGGACCGCCTGTAAATTCACTTGTGGGGCACTCGCCTGTAAATTTCACTTGTGGGGCACTCCCTGTTTAGACTTTTCCTGTCGCTCATTTTTTTTTTGCTGATTAAAAAAATATGATTAAAATTAATATGATTAAAATTAAATGATTGTAATTAATCCCATGATGAATGGACATAACAACTCCCAAATCTATAATACAGTCACATGCAAAAAGATCTAGAACTTGGGTTAAAAAACCGGATCTTGGTTAAGTCATATTTTAAATCTTCTCTGAATCAATCGCGTATCTTGCTACTAACTTAGCATATAAACTTTATTTCTGCCCCCCCTGATCTAACCATTTTTGATCCTATTGGGCTTTGTACCTCGTAATACTCTCAACGGCTGATAGACAAATTCTGAATCTGCTCGTTCTTATTTTAACGCCAAAACTGCCTGTTTTTTTCCCCCAACCCACGAGTATAATCTTTCTTTATGGCAGGGGGGTCTGCAGCCTCCTCACCTTTAATACTCTCGCAATCCATTTTAAAACTCTTTTAAAAAAAAAAAAAAAAAAAAAAATTGTAAATTCGCTTTATTTATTATCATAGTCTTTTTACAAATTTTAAAAAAACTTTTAGGTTTGGGTAAATTTACCCTTCAGGTCATAGAACGTCAAACAAGATCTCAGGAGCTTTTGATAAATTTAAAATGGTAAAAAAACTTTAAAACGGATGGGCCCAAGAATCGGTAGTTTACTGATGCGTTCCTTACGCTTTCCTCGCATATCACGCGCTAAAAAAGCTCCGTAATTCTTCTTCAAAATCTTCTCTTCACCCCCCACCCCCTCTCCAAACCCCAAATTCTGAAAATATCAATAAGCCTGAACTTTTCGGGCTTCATTTTTAACTCAATTAAAAACAAAAAATTTTAAAAAAAAGTAAGAAACCCTTCCATTTTTTTGCGCAAGAATCAGAAGAGGACGTAAACCATTAATTTTTTTGCTATTGGGAGAAATGTACTATCGGGCCCTAATTGCTCATCTTTGTTTTTTCACGAAGACCCCATTTTAAAATAGCGATTACCCAATTTTTGGAGGGTTTTTCATTTTAATTTTGATTGTAAGAAAGGGTTAATTTTGACAAAAGTACATGAAGGGCGAGATTTGTTTGTGAAAAAGGGGGGTTTCGGGCAAAATAAGATGTGGAGGCACTTCAGCATAAATTTTTTCTCTTGTCTTTTCTCCTCTTTTCTCCCTCTTTCTTCTCTCTCTCTCTCTCCTCTCCTCTCCCCTCCTCCCCCCCCTCTCTCTCTCTCTCTCTCTCCTTCCTCTCTCCATAAGATCGACTTTTACAGTATTTTTATCACAAGACTTACCACATCCACCAAACCTCGACTAAAAAGTGAAGTGACATATAAAAAAGGGTTTAAAACAGGCAGAAAGCATTGTGACATCCCCTCTCCTTTCTCTGCTCTCTCTCTCCCCCCTTCCTCTCCCCCCTTCTCCCCCTCTTTTTTCTAAAAATTTTGTGGAAATTAAAATAAAAAACCAGGAAAGAATGGATTAAAAAGAAAAAAAAAAAACAAAAAAGGTGACAGGGAAGAAGTAACGAAAGGGTGAAAAAGAAAGAAAGAAAGAAGGGAAACCCAAAAAAGAAAGGTCGAAAAAAAAAAACAGACGGGGGAAAGAAAGAAAGAAAGAAAGAAAGAAAAAAAGAAAGAAAGAATGGAAAAAAAGGAGGAAAGGCGAAAAAAAGAAAAACAAACGGGGGAAAAGAAAGAAAAAAAGAAAGAAAAGAAAGAAAAAAAGAAAGAAGAAATTGACTTATTTCCAAAATTTAGGGAAACTAGATCCAAAAGATACTTTTTTTTCTTTGTGCAGCTTTTAGAAACTGGTGCGGAACGGGCAGAGAGAGAAGAGAGAGAAAAGAGGGGAGAGGAGAAAGAGAGAGAGAGAGGAGAGAGAGAGAGAGACAGACAGACAGAGAACACAGACAAAGACAGACAGAAACAGACGACAACAGACAGAAAAGGACGAGAGGACAGAGACAGAGCGACAGAGAGAGCATAAAAGAAACCCAAAGTTCTTTTCCCCTTCCATGCCTTTAAAAATTGTTTTTCCTTATTTCTAAAGGTCTTGAGGTCATAAGTGAAATTTCATCAACTTTCCCCAAGACATGTTCTCCTTCCATCTGAAATAACGCCAATCTTTTTTGGAGGTATGATGAAAAAGTCAGATCTTCTGGAGAAAAGATTTTTGGAACCAAGAGACCCCTGCACCCAATAGCAGATTTGTGTCGGCAGCCAATAAAAGATTAACTTTTCCCTTTTCCTATTTCTTGCTCAAGCATTGTCGAGCAAAAAAACTGGACAGAGGACCCCCAAAACCAACTGGCATTGTGACCGAGTGGGGACTCGAAATAGGACAAGGTGGATGGGGGGGGGGGGGGGGGGGGGGGGAGGGGGGAGAAGGAAAGGGCAAGAGAAAAGGGGAGAAAGGATGATGAGGGGAAGGGACACATTAATTTTTTGTAAAGTAAACTCCCGTGCAACCCAAAGAAAGACTTTGTTTTTACTGGCTACCAGTTCCTTTCTCTTCCCCTGCTTTTTTTTTTCTCTCTCTGTCTCTTCTCTGTCTGTCTGTCTGTCCCGCTTCTGCCCGTCTGTCTTTCTTCTTCTCTCCCCTCTCTCTCTCTCTCTCCTCTCTCTCTGTGAGGGGGTGTGTGGTTTGTGTGTGTGTGTGTGTGTGTGTTTTTGTGTGGGGTGGTGGTTAACTAAAAAAGAGCATGAAACAAAGAAGAAAAAAGGAAAGAAACGACCACTTTCCCTTTCCCCCCCAAAAAATAGAAGAAACAAAATGAAAGAAAAAAAAAAAAGCGGAAATGAAGAATGCAAATCAAGAAAACGAATAAAAAAAATACACAAAAACAACTCAATTTCGCGTTTCTGACCCTGGAAAAACCCTGTTGGGGTAAACTGAAGGAGAATTTAAAACAAAACAAACAGAGGAAAAAAAAAAAAATTTCCATAGACCGCATGCCTCATAGATCCCTTGAAAGAAAAGGAAATAAACCAACAAATTCAAACAAAGAAGAAGTCGGAAGAATGTCCCTGGGGCAAGCAAAAGGGTTGGGGGGTTTGGGTAGGGGAAGAAAGAGGAAAGGAAAAGAAAAAAAGGACGAAAGGGGCGGGAAAAAAAAAAAAAACAAAAAAACAACAAAAACGATTAAAGAGCGTAAGAAAAAAAGAAACACCTTACTTCTAATTAGAAATTAAAAAAAACCAAAGCGATTGTTTTTCGTTCATTCATTTTTAGCATGCGCTAGTGGGTTTGGTCAAAGAGAAAAGAGAGAAGAGAGAAGAGAGAGAGAGAGAGAGGAGAGAGAGAGAGAGAGAGAGAAGAAGCAGACAGACAACAGGGACGCAGATAGGCTACAGGCAGGGAAACAGACAGAGAGGAAAAGGAACAGACGCATGGACACACAGACAGCAGAGACAAAGAAGATAAGAGAGACAGAGAAACAGAGAACAGAGAGACAAGACAGACAGAGAAATTAGTAAATGAAAACGAAAGCAATCTTTAGTGTACCGGGGATAAAAAGAAGAAGAAAAGAAGAAAAGAAGAAGAAAAGAAGAAGAAGAAGAAGAAAAGAAAAGACGACGAGGGAAGAAGAAGAAAAAGAAAAAGAAAAAAAGAAGAAGAAGAAAAAAAGAAAAAGAAAAAAACCACATACCCTCCTCCCTCCCTTCTGCTTTTTTTTCTCCCCAAGTTCATACTTCCAACCCGCTCCCTAATTCTTTTCTTTTTTTTCTTTTCTTTTACCAAATCCCACCTTTCCGTCAAAAAGTTTTATCGTACTCTGTTTGTCCTGATATTCTGTCGGGCAACTGTTTGGGAATAAAACAGGAAAAAAAAAGTTAATCATCTTATTGACTACCGACACTCACGATGCCAAATGAATGTAGCTGGTCTCTGTAGAGCCAAATTTCCACCCCTGCCTCCCCAGGAGATCTTACTTCTATAGAAAATAATTCAACCAAATGTGACGGCATATTCGATGAAGCATGTCGGGAAAATGAGGAAGACCTTACCAATCTGTCTTTTTCGAAGCCTAAACTGAACACGAAACGCATATTTTAAAGGGCAGAAAACGCAAAAAGCATTACGAAGTCCTCTCTCCCCTCTCTCCCCTCTCTCTTCTCTCTCCTCTCTCTCTTCTCTCCTCCTCCCCTCTCTCTCCCTCTCTCTCTCTCTCTCGGCTGCCTTTTCTCGAAAATCAAATAATAAAATAAAGCAAAACAAAGAAAGGATGGAACAAAAGAATGAGAAAACTAAAACTCTCTGTCCTCTGCTCTCTGTCTCTGTCTCTGCTCTTCCCCTCCCTTCTCTCCTTTTTTCCCCCTTTCCTCTCTCTCTTTTTTTTTTTCCCTTCCGAAAATTAAATAATAAAATAAAGCGAACAAAGAAAGGGGGCACAAAAAAGAAACACATAAAAAAGAAAAATTTGGAAAAAAAAAGACATACCCCCCACCCCAAATAGAAAAGAAATAAAGGAAAATATGAAAAAAAATTGGAAAAGGCGCAAAACAGAATAATGAATATGTAATTGACGAAAGAAATGTTGAATTTCGTCTTTTCTAATTTGTGAAAAAAACCACATGGCACATACATACTGAAGGAGAAAAAAGACAGAAAAAAAAACAGAAGACTAGAATAAGTCCCATAGACCGCATGCTCTTAGACTTCGAGAAAGAAAGACAAATAAAAAACAAACAAGTGAACAAAGAAGAAACAGAAAAAAGGGGGATTTGGGGAATAAGAGAAGGGTTTTAAAAAAAGAAGAAAGCAAAAATGAAGGACAAAAGGAGGAAAGAAAGAAAAAAAGAAAGAAGCAAAGACATAAAAACAAAAGAAGGAAAAGAGAAAGAGGGAAAAAAAGGACTTTCTTTCCTATTAGAGAAATTTAAAAAGGGATGAATAATCTTTTTTTCTTTCATGTTGGCTTTTTTGGGAAACTGTCACTGGGGTTTGGAGAGAGAGAGAGAGATAGAGGAGAGAGAGAGGGGGGGGGGGGGGGAGAGAAGAGAGGGGAGAGAGAGAGAAGAGACAAAGACAAAACAGAGTAGAGAGAAAGAAGAGAGAGACAGAGAGAGAGACAGAGATAGAGATAGAGAGAGAGACAGAGACAGAACAGACAGAGACAAGACAGAGAGAGGAGAGAGACAGAGAGAAGAAAAAGAAAAGAGAGAAACAGAGAGAGAAGAAAGAACGGACAAGACAGAGAAGAGACAGAGAGAGAGAGGACAGAGAAGGAGAGAAGAGAAGAGAAAAGAGAGAGAAAAATGCAGAGGGAAGGGGAAACCCGGGGTTTTTTTTAATTGCGACACTCTCATGCACCAAATGAATGGTTTTGCATTACTCATCGATTCTTGATCTCTGTCTCTGTCTCGTCTCTGTCTCTGTCTCTGTCCTCATCTCTCTCCCCTCTCTCCCTCTCTCTCTCTCTCTCCGCGTATTCTGGAGGTTGGCTATGG
>JAMYXO010006591.1:0-7500 GCA_033310375.1 Conus canariensis | reverse complement strand
CAGAAAGAGAAAAAGGCAGAGAGACAGACAGAGACACAGAGACAGAGATAGAGAGAAAGAGTGTGTGTGTGTGTGTGTGTGCGTGTGTGTGTGTGTGTGTGTGTGTGTGTGTGTGTGTGTGTGTGTGTGTGTGTGGTGTGTGTGTGTGTGTGAGACAGAAAGACAAAGACACAGACAGACAGAGACACAGATAGACAGATAGATAAACAAAGAGACAGAGGCAGACAGACAGAGTGTCCACCCTTCCGAGTACTGACAGACAGACAGAAAGAAGAGGGTGAAGATGGCAAAGAGGGGCTCAGAATTCCTTAGAAAATAAGCGTTTTAGTCCAGTCTCAACACATCTCACGTAGGAACTACCACCCACACAATCCTTCGGGAAAACCGTTTACCATCGACCGGTAATTGGAACACCTGATGAACGGTGCCATTGATTTCTTATCGTTCAAAACGTCCCCCCCCTCCCCCCCCCCCCCCCCTCCATGAGGCGTGTTGTGCCCAGCAATTTGAAGGTGTCTTAAACCCTGGATAAAACCTAACGAGAAAAAGGAAGAAGATGACAAGGGAGTAGAGGAACAAAATCCATGGTATGGTGAAGAAGAAAAGAACGGGGGAGAGAGAACTGGGGGGGGGGGGGGGGAAGAAGGAGAAGAAGGAGGACAAGGAAAGGGAGGAGAAAATGAAAATGTGTGAGACAGAGGAGGAGGAGGAGGAGGAGGAAGAAGACGAAGCAGAAGAAGAAGAAGGAAAAGAAGAAGAAGAAGAAGGAAAAGAAGAAGAAGAAGGAGGAGAAGAAGAAGAAGAAGAAGAAGAAGAAGAAGAAGAAGAAGAAGAAGAAGAAGAAGAAGAAGGAAAAGAAGAAGAATGGGGGATTGGCAAAAGAATGAGGAGGGGGGTGACAGACCGGAGAAGTAAGGGGAAGCAGATTGTTAGGGCATCAATCTACATTTTGAACCCAGACAACGATTTTCCTCAATGCACTGTCTCATTCAGTGCTGACTGTCACGGTCGCTAAGCCGGACGGCCCTACCACCCTTACCCACGCCTATCACACACTAGGTCAGACAACACAGCACACTAATACAGTTTTACAATCACGCACGCTTCTTTATTTCACACACACTCTATGGCGCCACCACTCGCGCACATCCACAACTGCACACAAGTATCCCAATTCCCGCTGACTCACCCTACTCTACTGTAATGACCTGGAAGACCCTAACCTAACCTGAAACACCAGTTGCGGTATATCACTGTGACCTGGGGACACAGCGATAGCCCGCACACGTGGTGACTAACTACTAGGGACAAGGATTTACCAAAGGGACTCTAATCTCTTAACTACTGCTACCACCCACACCTCCCCAGGACTCACCCTTCTCTTTTAACCCGGGACCACTACCAAACTGGTCGCTGCGTCCCTAAGGCAGGCAACGACAAGTACCCTACACTGTGCCGGCCACTACGTCCTAAAAGGAGGCAGTAGCTAACACCCTAACCCTACTGCCTAACGCTACACCCTTCTATCACAAAATGGGACAACCCATCCCGGCCCGGAAAGCTCCCGTCCTCGGCGCTGTACGTGGCCCCTCACAGGCTGACACCTCCCGGAAGACTCTGCACCCCGGCGCTGTCCGTGGCTCCTCCGCGGGCCGACACCCTCCCCGAAGACTCTGCACCCCGGCGCTGACCGTGGCTTCCCGCAGTCTGACTCCTCCCTGCGATGGGCACGACACCAACGTACACACAACAGACGCCCTCTCGACGGGTCCGGGGCTCGTAGGACGCCTCCTCCTCTGAAGGCCCCGCCGGACACCAAGGGTGGAAACAGGCCTGGTGCAGCGCCCTCTCCCAGGACGCCTAAACCGGGACGAGGAACCAGTGCCGGAGAACTCCCGGAAGAGCACCGGCAGCCGGAGGAGAGCTGCCCACAGAAGGCAGACGGCCTGGGTGGTCTCCCTCTCCCGGGGAAACAACAGGCACTGGAAAGCGCCGCTCACCTGCCGGCACGCGGCAGTAGACTGCGGTGATCTGGCCCCAGCCTCAGGACAGAGCAGGATACCTGCTGACACAACTGGAGGCCACTACTGTAGTGTTGCTACTACCCGAGTCATCAAGGCACATAGGCTACTTGGTAAAGCTTTAACTCTCCATCTCCCTTGCCTACTTCCCACTCGGGCATGAGAGTGACCCTTTAATTTCGAACACATCCCCAACCCATTACTCACTTTGGGGTTATCAGACCCATTTCCTGCCAACCCTTACAACAGCGGTAAAACAATATTCTCTCTGAGCCAATCCACGCTATTACATATGAAATTATGAATCACCCAATTCTCGGAAAAGAAAAGAAAACTAAGCGATCCCAACGCGGACTTCATGGGCCCCTTAGGAAATGCTACGTAACTAGGAAATGGGCAGTTTCACAAGGAAATGTCTCCACATAATGATCAGTAGCAATACACATCTCTCAGAGGAAAAAAAAAACACAAAAAACTTATAATTTTTAGCGGTTCACAGTTCCAGCTGTTCACACAAGAGAATCGGCTCGCAGCCACAATCCTTCACATTATTACCCCTCTTTGCACTGTCAATTATAACCATATATCAAAAACAACATGATTTGTTCGCCAAAATTTCCATCCAGCACCTCACTCTCAGGTCATCTCTTGTCAGATAACCCAGTGGTTAATCCTTGTCATGTCAACACAACCACACTTCATACAATATTACATGCTGCACATCATCCGTTTTCATCTATCGACTGCAAAGCTACTCGTCTTAAACTTTACCCTTCCCTTCTTCCCGACTACTAAAATTCATAACTGGGCTGCCTCCCACAACCTAAGATATCTTTCTCCAACCCCGTTCTGACACAAACACATACATCCCTGCATGTGTGACGACTGTCACTTGTATTATAAAAACCTCTAACCATATGGACTCACTGTCCTGTACCAAATGCGTACGCCACAGATACAGACTGCACGCGCACGACACCCGCGTCGAGAACCCTAACTCGTAACGAAAGTGAAAAGACACCAATATAAGTTGAATAGTCACGACCGTACTCCAGTATAAACCACTCGACCACAAATTGGCCTTGGCCTTACTACACAGTTAACCGATTCCAATGCTGTGCAGGTCAACTCCGGAATCGTTAATCAATTTCAACGAACTCCTACTATTTACAATTGAGATTGAGCACAATCATCAAACCCCTCTATGATTCACGCAGACACATCTGCACCTGACTCATATTATGATCCTCAACCAAAAAGCAACCTCGTATTACCTTCTCATTGAACCCACGGAAATTAACAGACTAACACAAACAATATCTACATCACCGCCCATCAACGGTTATTATATCGAACCCACATTGTCTAGCCAAACTGTCACATGACAATCGAACTCAGGAACCACTATGTACACTACTTACAGAAATATACAGGAAAGAGGTAACACAAACCGGCTGACAACAAATTTCAATCACGGAACCAAGACAACATCATACCAGACAACCAGTATACGCAACGAACACCATACAACTAATCCCAACATGAGACAACTACAGTACAACTCGCCATAATACAAGACAACACGACGAACTACAACTCAACGAACCTAACAGATCACCAACCTGGACATACAGACGATCAACCACACCAGTTCTGCAACTGGCTGACAGTGGCTGCAACAAGGACGACACCGACTCAGCACAGGCCAAGGGCACCAAACCCGACGAGGACCTGGCACTAACTATGACCCGAAGTCACTCTTCAAAACTACCGGCGCTGCCGCCGCACCTACAAGGAGTACGTCCACTCCGACGAACACCAGGGACCGAAGTGAAGCTACCCCAACGCATTCCGCCCTGGTCGGAATCAAGCGAACTCTACTCACCACACAAAACAACGATTGGTCAGAGAAGTGTATCCCTCCGCAGAGCTGACACGCCTGACCAACGGACTAGTTGTTGCTCGTGCAACAACACGACAATTTACCACAACAACTCACAGACTTGACAACACAACAGCAGCCGATATCCTGCCCGCCTTCTCTGGTGTAGAACCAAAGTAACAAAAGGGTAACAATTGGGAACGAAACCAACCTCCCGCTTCCATTCCATTCCTTCAATAAGTGAAGACTGGAATGAAAGAATATTGTATGTCCTATTTCCCAGCCTCCTACCTAGCCTAATCTTTCTACCTAACCCTGAGGAACTTAACCTAACTGTAGCTAACTAAACCCAACCTCACATACGCGCGAGCGCGCGCGCGCGCACACACACACACACACACACACACACACACACACACACACACACACACACACACACACACGCATACGCGCACACGCTCTCTATCTTGAACCACCACTACTCTTAAACACATGGACATACTGATTTAGTACCGCCGATCGGTGACATACCCCCTGCCTAAGTTTTAACTACAGGTTAAAACCAACAACAACTTCTCACTCGATCGGCGTTTTAGCACACCCTACCTATGACACTCCAATTCTCTATTACTCATTCTGCCCTACTGTTACTTTTGATGCACTCCAAAACTTCCATCCCAATAACATCAACCTTTAATACATCAACAATCACAGGTTACATTAATCAACCTGGTCTAACGCTGCCACATATGACCTTAATGCAGGCACTTACAGGCAGCCGTTACACTACGCACTACATATAAATTCCATAACTGAGGGCTCTGATTACGCACAAACTGCTGTGTAACACGTGCTACAAATACCACACCCACAGTACACCTTGCTACGCCAATACCACATGCATAGCTTCGACGATGTCAACCTCTCACGACACAGGTTAACGGAACCCTCAGGTTTCCTCTCCCCCCCCCCCCTCTCTCTCTCTCTCTCTCTCTCTCTCTCTCTCTCTCTTTTCTCTACGGCAAGCGACTCAAGAAGTCTGCCGCCACATTGTCCTTTCCAGACACTGCCTGCACCGTAAACTGAAATGGCTGCAGCTGCAGTGCTACCTTGTGATCCTCCCACTAGTACTCTAGACCCTACAGCTATCTTCCTGGGTTTTGCCCTCAAATGAAAATGTCGCTTGTACGTGCAAGCTGCTGTTGCCAAGTTCTTCTTTGCCAACTCACACGTCTCAGCTACCTTGTTCCTTAAGTTAACGACGTACTCTGCCGCTGTGCGGAGCTCTTGTCTTTCGGGTTGCAACCACCGATCTCTCAGTATCTGCATGGGCCTGCGCATCAGTGGCATCCTTACAAGGGGAACTCTTGAGATCTTCCCTTGTCCACAGTACGCTGACACTGGAAGCATGACTGGCAGTACCGACGAATGTCAGCATGCATGCCTGGCCAATAGAAATGGCGACCAACTCGCTCCTTGGTTCGGGTGGTACCTAAGTGTCCAGACATGGGTACGTCGTGCCTAGCTTCATCACCGTGGTCCGTAGTTCTGCTGGGACGCAGATCCGACTCGCTACGTCCTTGGGACCTCAAACCGCCGAACCAGTACACCAGACTTCCGCGCGTACTCAACTCGTCCAAACTTGGTGTGGAAGTGCGTCCCTGCTTCACACGCACTCCGAGCCTTCCTCAAGGTTTCATCCTGGTCCTGCATCTGAATTAACTGCTGGGTAGAGGTGTTCAGAATACATTCCTCGACGGGCAGTGGTACAGGTTCTTGCTGCTCCCTGGCTCTCTGCGCGCGTGTCTGCACTGCCCCTACCAACGCCGGGTCTGCGTATACAGGCACACGTGTCCAACCAGGATCTCCTACTCTCTTTGCGAAGTTTCCGATCAGGACTTCCTGCACAGGGCTATTCATGACCAAAACCTCCAATTTCCCTGCGATGAATGGTGACTTCAACTCTACTACCGCCACAGGCAACACAGACCTACATCTGGATTCAGCCAACACTACTGGGACTATCTTCCTGTGTACGCATCTGCCGGTACTAACCACTTGGCCACTACGGTGTGTCCGGCACCAGTGTCCCGTAATCCATTGGCCGGAGACCCGTTAACTTCTACAATGCACGCAGGCTCGTACCGCTGCTCAGCGCATGGGCGACACAACGTAGGGACTACTCGAGCTTGGGGCTGGTCACAACAATGAACAGCTCCAACAGAATGGGCTCAGGGCATTTCCTAGCGATGTGGCCTGGCTTCTTGCAGTTGAAACAAACTATGGTCGATCTAGGCCCTTCTGATCTCCTGTTCAGCTGCTGTAGTGCACCATCACTCTGTTGGGATCTCTGTGTGGCTGGCTCCCTACTGTTTCGCGCCTATTACCCAGGTTGGGCTGGTTAACTGTTCGGTCTTGCCTCGCCTTCCTCCCCAGTCTTTTGGCCTCTGCCAAAACAGTAGCTTCCGTTGCAAGTTGTTCCACAGTTTTCGGGCATGTCTTCCGCACCTCAGTTGTGAACTCTGGAGACAATAGCTGATAAAACTGTTCCTGGAACAGCAGATCCTTTACGTCCCTTGCCACACTCTCATCCTTGCCCGCTGCGCACACCAGAGGGAAAACCACCGCTTCATCCTTCCAGCATCTGGCCGAAAGTCTCAGCAGCGTCCTTCTTGATGCTCCTGAACTTTTCCGGTAGGCTCAGCATCTAGCCTGAAGTGGCTTAACAGGGCGCTCTTTATCTGATCATAGTCGCCTAACTCATCCGCACTTAACCGCATCACCGCTTCTCTAGCTTTTCCTCTCAGCAGAGACATCAGACGTGTGGGCCATGAGGTCTTGCTCCACTTGCACATCTGGGCTACACGCTCAAATTGGGCGATGAAAGCGTCCACGTCGTCGTTCTCTCCTAACGGCTCAAGGTGGACATGCTTCGTTTCCTCCACCTCAATCAAGCGTTTCCTATGCGCTGCTTCATCTAAGGCCTGTCTCTCTTGTATGATTAGCTCTCGCTCTCTTGCCTCTAACTCGGCTTCATCCCTTCGTCTCTTGAGATCTAACTCGGCTTGCCGTGCTTGAGCTTCTATTTCCCTTATTGCCCTTTCTTCCTCCATCTTCTTCCTCTGCAGTTCCAGTTCCATCCGTCTCGCTGCTTTCTCATCTTCGATCTTCTTCTGCTTCATCTCTAGCTCCCTTTGCTTAGCAGCTTTCTCCTCTTCGATCTTCTTCTGCTTCATTTCTAGCTCCCTCTGCCTATCAGCTTTCTCCTCTTCTATCTTCCTCTGCTGCATCTCTAACTCCCTCTGCTTCATCTCTAGCTCCCTCTCATCCTTCAACTTCTGCCTCACTTTCTCTCTTCATCCTTCATCTTCTGCTCACTTTCTCCTCCATCCGGAGCTCCAATTCTACTTCTCTCGCCGTCTTCTCATCCTCATTACGTACTGAGTCTGTGACGAACTTGGCGAGGTTCCCCCCAGCTAAACCCATCGCCGCTCCCAACTTGGCAAACTTTGCATAAGCCCCCGTCCCCTGTCTTGATCCACCCCGCATCCTGGTCACTAACCTTAGGTTTGGTATCCGCGTAGGGGCTGTGGATCC
>JAMYXO010006590.1:0-13361 GCA_033310375.1 Conus canariensis | reverse complement strand
CTTTGGGACCCATCTGAGGGGATTTGAAACCTTTTAAAAAGATTTCAAGTCAGTTGAAGCAGTACCCCACATACGCGACATTTCACTACAACGAAAACCCGACCCCCCAAACCGAAAATTAAGTTGCGACAATCCGTACTACAGAACAAAACCGGTTTTTCTTCTGTGGGGTGGAGGAGTGGGGAGTGGGCGGGGGGGAGGGGGAGTGGGGTTTACATGGGAAAAGGGGGAGGGCTTGTGGGGGGGGCCTTTGGGGGCCTGGCCAAGGCCTGACCATCCCCCGGGACATGAACTTTTCTGAACGGAAATCAAAACCCCCGAACACTTTCGGAAAATGAGCCCCCCTAAACCCCCGTTAAAATTTATTTTTACCCCCCTCTTTTTAAGTTGAAGTGCTTTGCAAGTTTTAAAGGGGAAAGAATCCCGGGAGGTTTTGGGTCTTGTTGTGGAATTTGCTGTGTTGGGGGAAAACGTGGGCCTTTTACTGTAATTTTTTTAAAAGTGGCATTGTTTAACTGGTTTTCGCGTCAGGGGAGGTCGTTGTGGGGATTTTCCCCGGAAGCGGGAGGGCCCACCTTTGGGTTTCGTCAAAATCATTTCCGTTATCCCCCAAGTTATTTTTTTGCCCATCCCCCCCTTTATAAGTTAAAATTTTAAAAAAAAAAAAAGTTCAGTTAAAAGATTATGTTTGCCCCCCGTAAAACGATTTCAATACCCTAGGGAGAGAAAAGCGCGGTTTATTTAAGTTTAAAAAATATCCCAGCTTTTTTTTTCCTTTGGAAAAGGCTTAAAATTCGCCCCCCCAAAACTGACTCGAGGGGGACAGCTCATACTTTTTAAACATACGTTTTCCTTAAATTTCTTGTTCATTTCAAGGGGGGTCCTTTTCCCCCTTTGCTGAAAATTTGGGGCCGCTTGAGCCAGAAAGAAAACCCTGGCCCATTACGTCAACTTATACGGTCAGAGTTCGGTTCCATTTTTTACTGTTTTTGGAAAAAAAAAAAAAACCCACAAAACTCCCCCCCAATGTTTTCCCGCCTGCATTAAAAAAAAAAAAAATTTGAGAAAAATATGTGCATAAGAATGTTAGAAAATATAGAATCCCAATTTCCCACAATTGAAAAGGGCACAAAGCTCCCGAAATTTAAAGTTTAAAACCTTTAATTGTCAAATTTTCACGACAGGGAAAAGCGTTTAAATTGGGGAAAATAACTGCAGGGATCCCGGGTTTCTTTCTCCCTTATGTTTTTTTTAAATTCGGGGGGGGGGGGGGGGGGGGGAGGGGGGGGCTGGGGGGGAGTCCCCCCAAACGGCTAAAACCCCTTCTTAAGGGTTTGAAAAAAAATGGCATTTTAATTTATCGTTCCCGCTTTCAAACTTTGTACAGCGATCCCAGTAAAACCCGGTTAAAAAGAAAAAAATTTATGAAAAAAAAGTCGGGTGACGTATGTTACGAAAATATTCCCCGGGAAAAATCGCCTTCACCGGCGCGACACCAAGGGAACGTTGGGCGATTTTTTGTGGTATAAAAACGGCTCATGTTCCGGGGCCACCGGGCATCAAGTGCGCGCCCCACTATTCGGGGTAAATCGTTTTTAAAAAGAATTTGTAAAAGTTGGTCCAAAATTTAGAGAAAAAAAAATTAAAAGCATGCATACACCGGTTGGGCCTTTGAAAAGTCACCCTTGAACCTTTTAACGCTCTTTCCCGCGCAAATCAAATGTTCCGCCCCGGGAAAAAATGAAAAAAAGCTTTGATAAACGCTTAAAATCTTTACACGCCGTTGTGGGGTGTGGGCGGATTTTTTTTTTTTTTTAAATTTAAGCCAAGTCTCAGTCTTAACTTTGGAGGAATCCCCCGCTTTGACACCCACCGCCCCGTTAAAGTTCAAAGTTCGGCGGCGTGGGTCTGGAAAACTTGAATTTTTTCAACGTGGCTATATAGAATACAATTTAAATAAATCCCCCCGGCCCTTTCCCGGGCAAAAATCTCAATTTAAAATTTCAAGGAAAGGAAAGAAAACTCGTTGTGGTCAACGCTCAACAAACTCTAAAGAAGCCGGAGCATCTGTGTCGCGGGGGGACTGGGCAGCAGCGGTGCACAGTTTTAACCCCGTTTAAAAAAAAAATTTTTTTTTTTAAAAAGGGCGAGTTCAGGCGCCCCCGTTCGGGTTTCCCCGTGTTCCCCGAGATGCCCTTTCCCAAAATTTTGGCATGTCACCTGGTCTCTCTCTCTCTTCTCTCTCTCTCTCCTCCCTTCTCTCTCTCTCTTTTTTGTGTGTGTGTGTGTGTGTGTGTGTGTGTGTGTGTGTGTTGTGGAGTTTGCGTTTTTAAAAATCGTTTCTATCGTACCTGAAATGCCCCGCGCGCTCTGTATGTACACGCGCGCGCATATGCAGCGGTTGGCGCGCGTTTGTGTTTTGTGTGTTTTGTTGTGTGTGTGGGTGTGTGGGGGTTGTGGGTGGTGCGTGCGGCGTGCGTGGTGTGGGGTGTGTGTGGTGTGGTTTTGTGTGTGTGGTGTGTGTGTGTGTAAATAAATTTCCATGCGAAAGGTGTTTTTGTATGTTCCCAAAAACCCCCCTTGTGTTGTGGTGTGTGTGGGGGGGGGGGGGGGGGGGGGTAGAAAAATGTGCACCCCGCGCTGTATGCGGCGCAACTGCATGAACGGCTGTGGCCGGGCGCGCGCGCGCGCGCGCGTCGGGGGTGTGTGGGGGTTTGGTGGGGGTTTGGGGGTGGGTGTGTGTGTTGTGTGTGTGTGTGTGTGTGTTTTGGAAATAAGCATGCGAAACCCAGGCAGGTTGAGGGGGGGGAGGGGAGTTAAAAAAAAAAAAATCTTAACTTTTTAATGGGGGGGGGGGTGCCCGGCAGGTGGAATGTGGGGGTTGTAGTTTTCGTCTCTGCCCCAAAATTTTTTAAGAGCGGGGCGAATAAACAGGGTGTATCTCGTCTTCTTTTTTTTTTTTTTTTTTTTTTTTTTTGTAAAGGGGTTTGGGGGTGGTGGTGGTGGTTTGTGGGGGAGTGTGTTTTTGGGTGTGGGGTGTGTGTTTTGTGTGTGTGTGGGGTGTGTGTGTGTGGTGTGTGTGTTTTGGGCTCTCATTTTCAAAATTCTGGTAAAAGCGGGAGGGAAGGGGGGAGGCCCCATGCAAGAAACCAAATTTTTAAAAAGAAGCAAAAGGCGCGTATGATCCAAGCGACCCAGGTTTTTTAAACTTCCCCCAAAAGCCGCGCAGGAGCACAAGGAAAAAATGCGTGTTTCAAACTTTCCCAGTTGTCTTTAAAAAATAGCCCCCCCCCCCCCCCCCCCCCCCCCCCCCCCCCCCCCCCCCCCCCCCCTATTCCCCCCCAATCACCCCCACCACCCCCCGCCCCACCCCTCGCACTCCATCCCCCCCGGTAAAAATTTTTGCGGTTTTGGGGCTTTTTGTTTTATTTTATCAACTTTTTCAAGTTCGTGGGTAAGGAAACCCGTTTCTGTTGCCATTCGTCCTGGACTTTATTTTTTTGAAGTTAATTTGATTCAAATTTTTTAAAAAACTAGTTTAAAAACTAGTTGTTTAAAATTTTTTTTGTTTAAAAAACAAAATAATGTCGGGACCCGTGTTCGTTCAATTTTCTTAAAAAGCTTGTGTTGGCAAGTCTTGAAACCAGTGGCGTGTCGGCGTGTCGGCACGTAATACATGTTTTTTTTGCCCGCATTTTTGAAAAAAGTTTAAATACTTAGCAGGGGATTTGAAAGCGTGCATGTTTGTGTGTGTGTGTGTGTGGGTGTGTGGGGGTCCCCGCGCCGGGCGGGTTTTTGTGTGTGTGTGTGTGTTTTGTGGGGGTGTGTGTTGTGGTGGGGGTGTGGTGTGTGTATGCAGCGAAAGGTGTTATGTTCACAAACCCCTTGGGTGTGGGGTGTGTGTGTGGGGGGGGTGGGGGGGGGGGGGGGGGGGGGGATGCAAATATGCCCCGTGCGATGTATACGCGCCGCAACCCCCTAAACGGGCATGTGCGCGCCCCGGCGCGGGTGTGTGTGTGGTGGGGGTGGGGTGTGTTTGAGTTTGGTGTGGTGTGGTGTGTGTGGAGTTGTTGTGAATACCATGCGAAAAGCCGGGCAGGTTGAGGGGGGGGAAAGGGGTCTTTTCAAAATCTTAACATTTAATGGGGGGGGGTGGGGGTTGTCCGGCAGGGGCCCGGGTGGTTGTATTCTCTGCTCCAAATTTTTTAAGAAGGGGCGGTAAACAGGGTGTGTCACGTATTTTTTTTTTTTTTTTTTGGGGTGGTGGTGGTGGGGGGTGGTGGGGCGGTGGTCCCGGTTGGTGGGTTGGGGGGGTTTTGGGTTGTTTTTGGGGTGTGGTGTGTGGGTGTGTGTTTGGTGTGGGGTTGTGTGTGTGGGGGTTTTGATGGCTCTCTTTTAAAAATTTCTGGTAAAAAGCGGGGAGAGAAGGGAGGGGCCCGTGTAACAGCCAAATTTTTAAAAGAAGCGAAAGGCGCGTAGTCAAGCTGCCCCGGTTGCTTAACTCCCCAAAAAAGCCGGCAGGAGACATAGGTCAAAACTTCGGGTTTTTTCAAACATTCCCCAAAATGTGTCGTTGAAATAGCCCCCCATCCCCCCGCCCCCCTAAAAACCCCCCCCCCCGTCCCCCCCCATATCTCCCCCCACCTCCACCACCCCTCGCCCCTCCTCCCCCATGTGAGAAATGGCAGGTCTGGGCCTCGATTTGTTTTAACATTAAAATTCCTTTTCCCCCATGGAATTTTTTGTTTAAAGATTAATTTTTTCAAATAAAAAAATAGCAAACGATTAAAGAAAAAAATTGTTTGAATTTGTTTTGTTGTTCTAAACACAAACATTATGTGGGGACCGTGTTTGGTTTTCTTTTTGTTCCCGCTTGTGTTTGGGAAACCTTTGGAAAACCCCGTTGGCCCCCGCCCCATGTTCACAGGAAAAAATTGTTTTCTTTTTGCACGACATTTTTCAAAAAAAGTAATGCTTGCAGCGGGTTAGAAAGCGCGCCCGCGAGCGCGCATGTGTGTTTGTGTGTGTGTGTGTTGTTGTGTGGGGCGTGGTGGTGGTGTGTGGAGTGGGGTGTTGTGTGTTGTGTGGTGTTGGTGTGGGGTGTGTGAGGCTTTTGGCGTTTTGATGCGCAGAAAAAAAAAAGTCTGGTCAACTTCCCGCCTAGTTGGCTCTGCAAGCAAAAACCCCTCAAAATTTTCCCTAGGTTTTCGGGAAAGGAGGGGGAATGAGGGGCTCCCTGTATGTAGGACCGCCGGGCCCACCCTTTCCTGGTTTTTTCTTTTATCGGCCAATCTTTGGACAATTGCCAACCCCAAACATTCGCATCTGTACGGGTTTAAAGGAACAGTGCGGAAAACCCCTACTTTCCTCTCTCTCTTCTCTCTCTCTCTCTCCTCTCTCTCTCTCTCTCTCTCTCTCTCCTGGGTGGGTGTGTTGGGTAGGAAAGCAAGTGCTAAACAACCACACACACCCCACCAACACCACCACCACCCCCCCACCCACCACCTTCCCAATAAATGGGCAAGTTTTGCGGATCCCCTCCCCTCTTAAAAAAAAAAAAAATGAATGTGGATTAGGATTTTTTCTCTCTTGGCGCTAACTAGCAGTACGCTGCGTTCCTGCGAAGCCTTCCCTTGGTTTCCTTTGCTCTCTCTCCTCTGTTGAAGCCCACTGACCGAAGCCTTGGTTTGCCAGATCCTTTGTCTCTTTTTTGACCCCCCTGCCCAAAGTTTGGCTTGCCAGCCCTCTGTTCCTTTTTGAGCCATGCCCGGGGCCCTGGTTTTCCCCAGTCCTCTGTCTCTCTCTTTTGCGCCACTGCCCGTGCCTTGGCTTGCTAGCCCTCTGTTTTCCTTGTTGAGCCAGGGCCCGGCCTTGGGCTTGCTGACCTGTCTCTTTTGTTGAAGCCCCCCGCGATCCCTTTGGGTTGCCAGTCCTCTGTTCTTCTGTTAAACCCCACTGCCGATGCCTTGGTTGCCAGACCTTGTCTCTCTTGTTGAGCCCCTGCCCGATGCCTTGGTTCCCAGTCCTCTGTCTCTCCTGTTGAACCCCACTGCCCGATGCCTTGGCTTCCCAGTCCTTGTCTCTTTTTTGAGCATTGAAAAAACAAATGGACCCCGACCGGCCCAAAACCTCGCCCCCCCTACCCCCCTTCCCTCCTCGCTTTTTCCTCTCTTCTTTTTCCCCCTCTATCATCACGCCTCTCTGGGATCTCTGTCTGTCTGTCTGCGTTTTCTGTCTTTCTCTCTCTTTTTTAAAACAAAACCTTCTCTGTCTCTCTGTCTGTCTTGCTCTGTCTGTTGTCGTCGTTCTCTCCTCTCTCTCCTCTCTCTCTCCCCCTCTCTCTCTCTTCTCTCTTCTCCTCTCTCTCTCTGTGGCCCTCTTCGTGTTTCCCTGGGTGACCGCCTGGGCTCAAACCACCCCCCCCCAAACGGAAATCCACGTGATGGGCCCCCTCCCCCGAGGCACGAAAATTCAGAAATGTGTTTGGAAAAAAGGAACAATTTGGTCTGGTTTCCTGTCAGAGAGCATACCCCCCAGTTCAGTTTGAGCATGGTCGTCGAACGCAGGTAAGGAAGCTGTATAAGAAATACATTTTTTTGTTCGTTCGTTTCTTCTCCTCTCCTTCTCTCTCTTCTCTCCCCTTCTCTCCCCTCTCTTTTCCCCTTTTAAAGAAACCCCCCCCCCTTTCTCTCACACACCCACACGAAAACACACCCCCGAGCACGCAGCACGCACCACAACACACAACACACCACAAACCCAACACCACCACACCCCACCAAAAACAACGGGTGCGTGCAGAGAGGAGAGGGGGAGGAGAGGAGACAGACAGCAGCCCCCCGACGACGCGCAGACAGAGGAGTGCGATTTTACCCCAAAAAAATTTTTTTGAAACAACCCAATTTCTCATGTTACAAACCCACAAACACTTAGTAGTCGAATTTTTTAGGTTATCCCCTTGTCCAATCCGTTATTTGAGGGGACTAAACTCTGTGGTGTGTGTTGTGTGTGTGTGTGTGTGTGTGGTGTGTGTTGTGTGTGTTGTGTGGTACTTACGTGGGCGTGGTGTGCGTGTGTGTGTGCGTCGTGCGTGCGTGCGTGCGTGTGTGTGTTGTGGTGTGCGGGCCCCCCGGGGGTGTGTTGTGGTGTGTGTGTGTGGTGTGTGTGTTTTGGTTTCGCGCGCGCGTAAAAGTAAGTGTGGTGTGTGTTTGTGCGTCCCCGGTGTGTGTGTGGGTGTGTGTGGTTGTGGTGTGTGTGTGTGTGTGGTGTGTTGTAGTGTGTTTGCGTGCGTGCGTGGTGCGTGCGTGCGTGCGTGAGTGCGTGTGTGTGTGTGTGTGTGTGTGTGTGGTGTGGTGTGTGGTGTGTGGTTTGTTCTCCGCCGGGCGTGCTGGGTGTGTTTTGGCGGGCGGGTAGGCCTTCGTGCGTGGTGCTGTGTGTGTTGTGGGTGTGTGGTGTGTGTTTGTTGTGGGGGTGTGTGTGTGTGGTGGTGTGTGGGCGTGGCGCGTGGTGCGTGCGCGCGGCGGCGGCGTCCCCGTGTGAATCCGGTTTCCCCCCTTTGCATCACAATTTTAAATTTAAATTTGTTTTCATTGATCTTTGCCCCCTTTCCGTGTGCTGCTGTCCAGTTTTGGGGAAAAATGCAAACCCTAACGATTTTTTTTGTTAATTCTTGTCTAGTTTTTATACTCAATTTGTATGAATCGTTTGATTCGGGGACTGTAAAAAAAAATGGTTAAGGGGTCTTTTTAGACCAAATACAAATTGAAATTTGTAGTTTTTTCCCCTTTAAAAGCCTCCAAAATGGCGTCGACGAAAAAAAAGGCCGAAAAAGAGCTGTTTCGTTCCCCAAAAACCAGCTAAATTTGAAACGGTGAGTTAGAAAAAACTTAAAAAACCGGTACGTTGTTTGTTTCTTTCATTTTGTTTTCAAAGTCCCGAAGATGCAAAAACAGTATACATAATACGAAATTTATCACTCTACCCAAGTTCAGTAGTGGGCACCTATTCTGCCGTGAGTATACCATACTATCCACGTGGGTGGGTGTATTCTGGAATATTTTTTGTACTATCATATGGTACCTTCTTTTTTTAAAATCTTTGATTTAAGGGGGAATAAGCAAACTGGTTGATTTTGTAAAAATGAAAACACACGCCGCACGCCGCCACACACACACACCCTCACACCCACACACACACACACCCCCACACAGGAAAAGGGAAAGAGGGGAGGGAATTTCCCAGCAGGGATTTTAAGCGTCGCCGGAAAGCTCTTTGGTGGGCTGGACTCGTGATCCTGGGTTACGGGTTCGAATTTCGGTACGGGGGGTTTTTTCTCGGAGAACATTGGTTCTGCCCCAATCCCCATACAGCCCTTTAAATGAGACTTAACCGAGGTTCCGTTTTGTGACGCACGCAAACATCTTGCTGTTAATTAGAGTGTCCATGGACATCATGAGGTGCTAGCGTTGGTGGGGAGTGTGTGTGGGGGAGTGTGTGGGTGTGTGTGTGTGGTGTGTGTGTGGTGTGTGTTTTTTTTTCTCATTTGGGGGTAATGCCAGGTGTTAATTAGAGAGTCCCGAGTGGTGGGGTTGGTGTGTGGTGTGTGTGTGAGGAGAGAGGAGTGTGGTGTGTGATGGTGTGGTGGTGTATAATGTGGTGTGTGTGGTGTTTTGCCCCGAAAAAACAGTACTAAATGAAGTTTTTTTAAAAGTCGGACTACGGATTGTCACCTGCAAATTTTCGGGAATAGCTCTGACAAAAAAAAAAAAGAAACAAACAAAAAAAAAAAAAACAAAAAACCCCAAAAAAAAAACCCCTTCGGAAAGAGGATTTCCGGAAAAAATAACTGAATAAGCCTGGTTCAGAAATTGGATGGGTGGGTTCCCCAAAAACCTTAATAAACTGTTGGAAAATTTGTCAATGTGATTGTTTTCATTTCAGGCTTTTGATTTAAACAGACTACAACTTTTAACAAAAGAACAAGTTTTTGTTTGTTGTTTGTTTTTTTTAAAACAACTTTTGATTTGTTCCCCAAAGTTAACAAATTTTTTAAAGCTTTTATTTGTTCACTGGCCCGATCGATTGCACGGATGTCGTGTTGGCGCGGGAAAATTTTGGGCCTCGTTCGGTTCACACAAAGCGTAGACTCAAATTTAGGAAATTAAGAGTAAATGTTGTTTAAGTTTTTTGTCTACATAATAGTACAATCATCCCCGGGAAAATGAATGTCAAAATTTTCCCCCTTTTAAAAATTTCTAAGTCAACAACCCATGACTATTGTTCCCTTCCATTCCCACTCTGTTTTTTGGTTTGGCTACACCCTAATTTTCCTGTTTTTCCCCGTTCTTTTGTCCACCCTGTTCCCCCCCCCCTTCCCCCCTTTTTGCGAACCCCCCCCCCCCCCCCCCCCCCCCCCCCCCCCCCCCCCCCCCCCCCCCCCCCCCCCCCCCCCCCCCCCCCCCCCCCCCCCCCCCCCCCCCCCCCCCCCCCCCCCCCCCCCCCCCCCCCCCCCCCCCCCCCCCCCCCCCCCCCCCCCCCCCCCCCCCCCCCCCCCCCCCCCCCCCCCCCCCCCCCCCCCCCCCCCCCCCCCCCCCCCCTTTCAATCCTCATCCCATGCTACCCTTCCCCCCTAAAATTTTCATATTTTCCGTGCAAAAAAAGCCCACTGGGACTGTTTTCCATTCTTTTCATGTGTTCAGGCTAATCATTTACGTTAATTAAGAACTGCGTCTATGCCCCGTCATCTCAATCAGTTTTTTGTAAATAAAAAAAAAAAATACCGAGAGACTTCAGCAAATGAAAAACCGTGCAAAAAAAAGGAAAAATACAAAAAAATAAAGTGTGTTTTATTATCTTTATGCATTTCTAGAGAAAAACCTCTCTCCCTCTCTTTCTTGTTTTGGTTGCATTGGTTATTGAAAGGATAGTCTTTTAATGGGGTTAACGTATGTTGCTGGAGCCAAAGTGCGGTATCCCTTGATCTTCTTTGGGGAAATTTCCATGGAAACCGTTTTAAGGGGAAATTTAACTATTGCCCAAAAAAAGGTAGAAATGTGCGTGCATTTGGTGTAGTAGTGCAGTATGGGGAACAGGGTGAATAGTTTTTGCCTGGCCCCGCGGCCTTTCTTGAATCCCATGAATTGTTTAGTTTTGAATTGGTTTGTTGGTTGCGCATATGGTTTGTTAATCAAAATTTAAATAAAATTTAGTGAATTTATGATCCGCACAAGGGATTTTTTAAAAAGGGTTTGTAGTTGTGCAAACTTGATGTTAGTTGGTGTCATTCCTAAGATGTGTAATTCTTTTTCCCAAATTTAGTGAATTTTTGATCCGCACCAAAGGGGATTTTTAAATGAGTTAGTAGATTGTGCAAAATTGTGTTAGTTTGGGAGATCATTCCCCAAGGGTGTGTTTTTTTTTTCCCAAAAACCTTTTACGTTTTTAGTCTGACGTGTTCAATGAAGATTTTCCCTCTGCCTCCTTGTTACTACAGATTTTAATTTGAAGAAATCCTCATTTTTACTCCCCCATATCGTTTAAAAATTTTTAGGGTTTGTCGTCACCCCGGGGTACGTCTACCTTTTAGGAGTGTAAGTTTAAGTACTTAGCCCTTGTTTGTTCAAAATTTTTTCATTCCCGTTGTAGCTTTGTGCCCCTTTTTTGTATTTCTCTCCCCTTTGACTGTTTTTGAGAAAGGGAAATTTTACACTCTCCACTCTTTCATTTAGTCAGTGTTATGAACACGCTTTTTAAAATGGAAAGATGTTAACCCGAAAACTTACCATGTTTCATGGGAAGGGAGAGGAGGGCTTGGTGATGGCTGCCTGAAGAAAACGCACGCATTTCAAGGTCAGGAGTTAGTTTTTTGGCTATGCACACTGTATCTTTCCAAATTCCCCAATTTTGGGTGAATTTTTGACTGATAATGTCTGCATTGTTGATTGCTGAAAAACACTCTCTTTTTTCCCTCCCAGGTTTTTTTTTTTTTTTTTTTTTTTTTGACTGATCAGTGCATCGGGACAGTTCTGTTTTAGGCCCTGGCCCTCAACCCCCCCCTCCCCCTCTCTCTTCTTTTTTCCCCCCCTCCCTCTCTTGTGTTTTTTAACGCATTGCTAAACTAGAATAAGTTCTTATATGTCAGTTTGTCTGTGTGTCTTTTTTTTGATATACTGTTGATTTGCCCCCAAAATCAAGCTGTGTTGTAGGCCTAAATGAGTTTCTACCATGATTTTTTCTCTTTTGATTTTTTTCCCCCCTTTTTTTGATATGGGTTGGGTTCTGTTCGGTTCCCGAAAGTGAAAATTTTTTTTCTACTTTGTTTTCCCCAAAATGTTAAGACGTCCTGTGTGTTGCCTGTTTTTGAAAATGCTGAAAACAGGTTTTTGCTTGCACCCTGGTGATGTGTATAAAATTGGAAGTCTTTTTTTTTTTTGTCTTTTCCAAAATATATGTTAATCTTTTTAAAGAGCAAGGGAGTTAGCAAGGAGGAAGTGAGCAAAAGAAATGTGAGTCATGGCAAATTATTTTTAAAGTGTTGAGAAAACATTTTATATAAAGCCTAATGCATTTTTTGGCTTGTTTTATGGGGTCTGTAGAACAGGTCTTGAAAAAGCAGCGGAGGAAGAAAAATGCCCAGTATGTCATTTTACCCCTGTCTTTGGGGAGGTTTTGTTCAGTTTTTTTCATGAGGAAACCCTTTTCCCCTTTTTTTTTAGTACTTCTTTTTTTTTTTTATTTCTTCTTTTTATTCCCCCCAAATTCTTCAAGCTTGTGAGTTGAAAATTAATGATCCAGTTCATTTAACTGTTGTACCTATGAAACAAATGGATATGGAAGTATTTTGAGGTGTGTGTCTGGTTGACAAATACTTGAAGTGGGGTCTTCTTGTATTTTATCTTGCACCCGATAATGTGTATAAATTTGAGGTTTTCTTTTATTTCGGTAGGTAAATCAGTTTTCTAAAGAGCAAAGAATTATGCGGGAGGTGTGTGTGTGTAGTCGGGGGGGGGGGGGGGGGGGGGGGGGGGGGGGGAGAGAGACCCTAGTTTCCCCCAAAATTAAGCGGTTTTACACATTGAATATGCTTTGTCCCCCCGCATTTTTCTTGGGTTTTGGGTAGTCAGAGCCCCACAAGACAGCTGGATGCCAGATGTGTTAGCAGATCTCCCCCTTTTTCAGTTCCCCGGGAGATTTTAAAAAATGTTTTTCGGCTCCCCCCACCACCACCCCCCCCTCCCTTTATAGTGTTGTTTCTTACCCATTTTCAAGAAAGTGAAGTTTGTAAAAGTTTGTGTTGTGTACATACCTTTTAGAAAAACTCTTTTAGTTTCCACACTTTTTCCCTGTTGATTTTATTTCTTTTCCTTTGTTTTAAAGAAAAAATTTAAGTAGGCAAAAGTGATCTTTAAAGTTTAGTACTGTATTGTAAACCCTTTTTTCATGACCACCCCCTTTTGGGCCCGGGGAAAAAAAAGGCTTATAAGAGGGATTGCCCCAAAATCAAAAAAGAAAAAAAACCCTGTTCCCTTTAAAAAGTGGTCTTAAAAGAAAGGGGAGTTTTCAGAGTGGTGCCAAAAAAGGGGGCAGTTGTTATGGGGTGGTATTTCTAAAGAAGTGTTCCGGGGGGGGTAAGTCAGTGGAACAAAAGCCCCTAAAAAGGGGTTTTAAGGATTTTTTTTTTATTTGCTTAATCTTCCCCTCGATAATGTTTTCAAAAAGGGAAGGGAGAGGATCTGAGTGTGGCAAAAAAAGTTTGAACTAAAAAGGAGATGTAAACTTTTTAAAGTGCATCTTATCTTTTTTTTTTTGTGGGTAGGTTGGAGAAAACAGAACGGACAAGATCATCCGACAGAAAAAAATGGGCAGCTATGTCTTCATCTAGCCCTTCGGTTTGTTTTATGTTAAAGGGGACATCAAGGGAAATGCAATTGGTTCATGAAAATAGATATGGAAAAGGCAAGCCCTTTTTTGCATTTAGAAATACATATAAACTATATTTTTTCTAAAAAAGAATTTTTTTAAAGGTAAAAAATGAGTTTGTGGGGCTGCCTATTTGACAAAGAAGTTTAAAGACGATTATCAGAACGGGCTGGGCATTTCCAAAAAAGTGTGAATGGCGTTCCCTTTCATAACCCTTTCATGCCTCGGCAGTTTTCTTTATTTCAAATTGTTTACTGACTTTTATGTTTCTACGACTTTCGCGATTTAGAAATTGAAAAAAATGAGGGTTTTCTTGTTTGTTGAACAGCAAAAGGCTTTGCACTGTCCCTTTTGAAACAGCGGGGTCCTACATCACCCTGTGTGTTGTGGGTTTTGTCATGTGATAATGGGAAAAAGGTTCCTGGCTCAGATAATTTCGGGCA
>JAMYXO010006589.1:0-13363 GCA_033310375.1 Conus canariensis | reverse complement strand
TTACTAAATGTATTTTACTATTCTTTGCCATGATTATACACTTTACTGCCTTTTCATATGTATGTTTTAGCAGCACGATTGTAATTTCTCAGAATTGCGATAATAAAGTATTCTTATATCTTGTATTTTGTAGAGTCATACAGACCTCCTCTTCCCCTCCCCTTCCAGTTACCCTACATACCCCCCTCCATCCTCTCCGTTCCCGTGCGTTACACACACACACACACACACACACACAACACACACACACACACACACACACACCACCCGCGCGCCGCGCGCGCGCGCGCGGGCAGACACAGCACACACACACACACACACACACACACACACACACAATATGTACACACACGCACGAACACACACACACACACACACACACACACACACACACACACACACACACACACACACACCAATTCTCCTCTCTCTTCTCTCTCTCTCTCTCTCTCTCGCTGTCAGTCACACACACACACACACACACACACACACACACACAACCGCGCGCGCGCGCGCGCACCCACATATGCACGCCACACACACACACACACACACACACACACACACACACACACACAAACACAAATGTACACACTGCACACACACACACACACACACACACACACACACACACACACACACACACACACAGTGTGACAACATTTCAGGACCTGTATTTGCGACGGTGAATCAGGCGAAACATTTCTTCAGTCCGCAAGGTTGCTTCCCTTCCCTCGCTCCACTTCCTTTAATCTGTATATTGCTAATAAATTCAGCTATAGAGCAAATCCTTCTTCAACCCCCCCCCCCCCCCCCCCCCTTCACCCACTCTCGCGTCCTCCAATCTCTGCCCCCGTCCTCTGCTTCAGATGTTCTTTTCAGCTAGAACACCTTAAACTCTTTATGCACGAGTGGTCAAAACACTGTTTCTTTCCTTCTTCTTCTCTTTTGTTTTTGTTTAACATTTTTTTCCCAGCTGTAATCCTTGTCCGCTGCTTAAGAAAATGTCGGTATTGGCGACAAATGATTGTTCGCGTTCACCGAGGTTGGAGGGGTCGGGGTTTGGGGGGTGTGTAGGTGCGTTGGGTGGGATGGGAGAGAATTTGATTCGAAAGTCTCAAGGTGTAAAAAGTGTGTAGAATGCAGGTCGTATGGTTAAGAATTCTTGATCGTTGGTTGCATCATTTCCATCACTTTACGAAAGCCACGTTAACGCGATTTCACGACTGCGTGTCCTACATCTGATTAAACTGTCGGGTTCGGTTTTGTTGTTGTTGTTGTTTTAATTAAAACGAAAATTAAGTGAATACCCCTCTTCCTCGGCACATTCCTTTCCACTGTCGCATAGTCGATGTAAAATAAATCAGGCTAAGATGGCGTCAGAGGGGTATTGGATGGATGACAAAAAATAACTATTAAAAAATACGACTACTACTACTATTACTGTTGCTACTGCTACTGCTGCTGATATCAATAGCGATTATCATAATGATGATAACAAGAACAAGAGAGTAAACTTGTGTCCGTGGCGCCAGTAGCAGGTATGATTAAAAACAACGTACTTACCTGTAATGATGTTTCTTTGGAGACATCCACCAACACGTCTCCTACCCCTTGTTGCTACTTTCGCAACTTTTCACCCCACCCTCTCCACCCGCCACCCGACTTGCCTTTTCAGAAATTGGAGATGTCACGTGGTTTTCTTCCTTTTTTGTACTCCCTGATCATCTCCATCCCCAACTCTTCACACACACGCACGCACGCACACACACGCAGAGACCGAGTGGGCACTCCTGTTGTTTGACAACACACGCAGCAATGGCGGTCAGTATCAAATCTGCAAGCGGCTGTACTGTAAGCAAATTAACAACATTATCGGAGCGGAGTATTTTTCAAGTCTTAGACATCATATGATCAAAATATAGATGTTGAATCATGAATATGGTGCCCATCTACTGAACTTGGTGATCAATACGAGTGATACTATTTGTATTACTGTATTATGTGTTATACTGTTTTCTTTTAGTCATCTCTTCTTCTCTTCTCTAAAAGACTGGTTCACTCAAAAACGAGTAGGTCACCAGCGCGCATGTTAAAAAATAAAATAAAATAAAATAAAGTGCGACTCAGCCTGTTGGCCCCTGGAGCAAAATTTGGCAACAAGGGGTCGCACACAATATTCAAAAAGTTAAAAGCAATGGCCAGTTCAGGCCCAGGTAACCATAAAATATCTGGGGAAGTTAAAATAGAAAAATCAGTCAATATGCAGATCTCAAGACTGTCGTATCAATTTGCTTTTTAAATGAGACTGCATTTGTGGCAATCTTGATGGCACCGGCAGTGAGTTTCACAGCCGTACAGAACTAGGATAAAATGAATGTAAATGGTTGTCAATATTTGATGCAGGTATAGCATAAGATTGACCGCCACTCCTGGTGCTACTTTTATTCAGTACTAGTTGTTCCATTGGGATATCAATTAGTTTAGCTCTGCCTTTGAAGAAGATATTAAGTTTGATAAAAGCTCTTCTCTCTTCCAAGGGTTTCCATTCTAATTTCCTCATGTTCTTCCTAGTATCCCCTTTCTCTCTGATATGGTCCCTGTTACGAACCGTGCTGCTCTCTTCTGAATCTTTTCAGGTTATCAATGTCCTTTAGATTGTAAGGATCCCAGACTGAGCAACCATATTCCAGTACTGGTCTAACCAGTGTTTTTAGCAGTCGTCTTTAACCTTTTGGGGCAGTCGTTGGTATTCCTGTATAAGAAAGCTAAGATGTTGTTTGCTTTCTTACATACTAAATTGCAATGTCTTTCCATTTGAGATGACTATCTATAATCACGCCTAAATATTTTGCAGCATTGGTTTCTTTAAGAATAGTATTGTGAATAGAATATTCTTATCTAGTTGGTGAGCGTTTATTACATATACGCAACACTTGGCACTTCTGGGGATGAAATTCCATTTTCCAAGTTCTTTCCCACTCTTGTAAAGCGTTTAGATCTTCTTGTAGAATGCGTGTATCATTCTTGCTTCTGATTGTTCTATATACTAAGCTGTCATCTGCAAAAAGCCTATAGTAGTTCCAGGAGAGAGATTTCTACTTATGTCATTTATATAAATTTAAAAACAAACAAGGGCCCCAGAACAGTTCCCTGTGGTACACCTGACAAGACTGGTTTACAATGGGATGACGACCCTTCCACAATAACTTTCTGCGTTCTCCCAACGAGGAATGATCTAGACCATTTTAGCAAAGAACCACCAATGCCGATGTGTTCTAATTTAATAACAATCCAGTATATCGACATCTTACCTCAATAACAATCCAGTATATCGACATCTTACCTCAATAGCAATCCAGTATATCGACATCTTACCTCAATAACAATCCAGTATATGACATCTTACCTCAATAAACAATCCAGTATATCGACATCTTACCTCAATAACAATCCAGTATATCGACATCTTACCTCAATAACAATCCAGTATATCGACATCTTATCTTAATAACAATCCAGTATATCGACATCTTATCTCAGTAACAATCCAGTATATTGTCATCTTATCTTAATAACAATCCAGTATATCGTCATCTTGCCTACACAAAAAACTCTCTCTCTCTCTCTCTCTCTCTCTCTCTCTCTCTCTCTCTCTCTCTCACACACACACACACACACACACACACACACACACACACACACACACACACATCCACTCTCTCTCTCTCATATACACACAGAGAGATATCTATCTATCTCTACTATATAATGCTGGACAATTATGTATCATATATATATATATATATATATATTATTATATTGTGGTGTGTGTGTGTGTGTGTGTGTGTGTGTGTGTGTGTGTGTTACATATACATACTATAATATATATATATATTTAGTATGTGTTGTTACACACACACACACCACCACACACACGCACACACCGCACGCACACACACACACACACACACACACACACACACCACACACACACACACACACACCACACACACACACCAAAGAGCACTCAGTGGTTTAGGCAGCAAAAAAAAAAAAGGAAGAAAAGAAACGGATTGCACTGCCAGACAGACAGACAGACAGACAGACAGAAGAAGAGTAAGAAGAAGGAACGACAATAACAACACAGCAGAAGAGCAGCAACGGCGACAATGACGATAACAATGAAAAGCAAGAAGAAGAAGATGAAGGAATTAAAAAAAAACAAAAACAAAAAAACAAAGAGAGAGGGAGAGAGAGACAGATGATGATGATGATAAAGAAGAAGAAGAAAAGGCTTCCGGTCGCCGAACCGGCAAGACGCAGTTTTGAGTGTCTCCGCGAAGACAGTTAAAAAAAATGTATCTTTGTCAAAGTCGGCCGGTGTTTGACAGAATTTCAGCAGTGGTCATTTCAACAAATATTGTAGTACAACTGTAACCAGTGATTGTTGATTTTTCTTCAAGATTATCGTCGTCGAAGGAAAAGAACCATGAATGAAGTTTGGTGAAGTGAGCAGGTGTTGTGACTGTGTTACAGTGGACTTTTCGGGGTGCTGTGTTTCAACTATTTGTGTTCCCACTGTTGGATGGATGACAGTGTGTGTGTTTGTCCATCATGCCCAGTTAAGATGTGAATCAGGTGAGCGGAGGCAGTCACTGGGGAAGAATGACAACCAGAATTTCTACATATCTCTCGAGCAGATCAAAAAGGAAGCAGTCTTCTTCCTCTTCAGTGAGTGACGTTTGTCAGAGTCCCGAAACAGAGCAAAGTAGGGTCAAGCAAGACAAGAAAAAACAAAAACAGGACGGTGACAGTAGTGTGAGTGAAGAAATGGGACTACAGGACACATTACACGAAATTCAGGAAACGATGTCCAACTTAGCTACAAAAGAAGACATCCTGACTCTACGTGCAGAAATGGAGAAACTGACAGCGTCGCTGACCCGCAGAATAGAAACGCTAGAATGTAACGTTTTCGATTTACAAAAAGAAAACGACAAACTTAAAACTGAAATCGACGGACTGAAGGGGGAACGAGCGGAACTTAAGGGCCAGCTGCTACAACAACGAAAGGAGGCCAGCAGTGTCAAACGTGTCATGAACGATCATGAGCAGCACGGAAGACAATGGAATCTCCGTGTTTACGGTGTCCAGAAAAACAGCAGGAGGAGTCAGTAGAAGACTGTGTCAACAAGTGTGTGGACATTTTCACCAAGAAACTGGGAGTACCAGTTACAGCCAGTGACGTGGAAATCGCTCACAGATCGGGAGGAAAGAAGAAAGACAGTGGTAGGCCAAGACCAGTCCTTATCCGGTTTTTTTTTCTCGCAGACAAAGGGGGCTGGTGCTCATAGCCCGTAAAAAAACTTAAACAGTCTGGTGTTTCAGTTGCCGAGGATTTAACGCAAGAAAACTACAGACTTCTGCGTCAGGTCAGTTCCCACTCAGCTACAATGGCCGCTTGGTCATCCAATGGCAAGATACTGACAAAACTAAAAAAATGGAAAGATACCAGCCGCCGTGGCGAAGTGGTTAGCGTCGCGGACTCCCGGCTGGGAGGTCGTGGGTTCGAATCCCATCCGAAGTCATGTGGGTTTTTCTGCCCCGACCGGCTCCTACCCAGAGTCGAGTTGCTGCGGACTCAGTTGGGAAGACTGGGACCACACAGTCGAGTTTCATCCACTTAAAGGATGCGTTTCTGAGAGTGTTGCTCAAATTTCCTGACCAACACTGCAGGTGCCTGTATCTCTCAAGCCTGGTTGTCGCCGGGATATATTATGAAAGGAAGAAGCGTAGAGTACAGCCCTGTCATGTAGTCTCAGACCGAAATGGAAATCCGTAGCATCATCTTAATCATCCTCATTGTCATCGATCAGCATAAAAAAAAATGTCTCAAATTCTGTGGCCCTTCATGCCCTGCTCTCATGGTGATCTCAATTTCGATGTCCTCTCCACGTCTATGGCCTTGGTTTGGTTCCGTCGGGGTCACCGGTGTCGGCGAGTCCATGGGGGCTGTCGTTGGACGACGTGGTGGCGCCCTCCGGAGGGAGAGCTCACTCACGCCGGCTCCGCGACTAAGCAATTATTGTCGTCAGTAGGGGGCTTAGTAGGTGGTGTTCTGCGTATGTTAGATCAGAGCAGGCGCCACTGAACACCACCGAAGTGACTCGGCAGCAGTGCAGTGTCTCCTCCGGTGGGTTGCCTCTTGACGACTTGACATTGACTGTGCCCTGTGGATTGCCGGTGCCGGGGCTGCGGCGGGGCCGACCGGGCTGTGGCTGTGGACGGGTCGGAATGAGCGTGGGTGCTCTGCCTCTGAGGTGGCACAGAGGTTGGGACAGCAAAAGAAATTTAAAAAAAAAAAAAAAGGAAAGATATTAAAACTGGACATTGATGCCGATGTAGATCAGATGTTGACGAAAGAAATGGCCTGAATTTGAGGGAATCGGGGGTGGAGGGTGGTGGATGGGGTGGGGAGATGTGTGGGTACAGGATGGGTGATTGTAAATGTGGCTTAAAAATGAAATCTCTAAGTATGAGTGAAAAAGGATAAAAGTTTGGGTAGTATTTTCTAGATTTGACATAGAAACACATTTTCTTATTATCATTCATACACATGCATGCACGCACGCGTAACACACACACACACACACACACACACACACACACACACACACACACACACACACACACAACACACGCACATGTATTCACTCACAAAAAAGGCCATGGACGTATGATTTCGATTACACCCATCATTAGGCGATTGTTGTACGAATTTGAAATTAATGAAACATACTCAAGGTTCAGTGTATGATCTGTGCATAAGTGCTTTTTCTCTTCTTTTCTTTGCCTTTTTTTCTGTTGCATTATGTATTTCTTTGAAAGTTTGTAATGTCTACTTGGATGCTCCTTTCCTTTCCTTTCCGTTGCAGTCTGTCTTTTGGCCTTCTTCTGCTCCACCTGTCCTTTTAACTCCATGCACACTCCACCTCCACACACACCTCCTTTTTTATGGGAAGGAGGTTGATCTTTTTCCTTCTCTGTCTCCTTGTCCCTCCTCCCTCTCCACAGTCACCTGCCTCCCCTCTCTGTTTTAGCAGTTGTCATATATCTGAATATCTGTGGCGATAATATTGATTCATTATTGTTAGGGGTGTATGTGCACCATCATCTCTGACTTGGATATTATGCAAACTATAACAGGGATACGATGGTGGCAGATTTTGTCCCCAGGTGTGTTGATCTTGTCTTGTTGTATCTCATTACTGTTTACATGCATATTTTACACTTGTCTACTGGATGATGAGGGAGATATGTTTGATATTCAGTCCATTTCAGTTCAACTAAATATACTTTATTATCTCATAAATGACAAATGTATTGCATGTTAAACACTAAAAGTCTTCACAAATTTAAGACAATAACAATTTTGATACATTAAAGATGAAATAAATATTCACCTGTAAAAAACCAAAACGATAGGGTAATAGAAATAAGTATGTAGTAAAAAAACAACATGTAAGAATAGAATAGTAAAATATTATGTCTATAGAAACATCTGCGCACACAGGTAAGATGTCTTATTCACACACACACACACACACACACACACACACACAACCCACACGCGCGCGCCGCGCGCGCGCACACACACACACACACACAAACATACACACACACAGTGATACACACAAGCACACACATTTGCATACACACACGCATGCGCGCGCACACATGCACACGCACACACACATCACCCACCACCACCATAAGTATTCAACCTTACAACACATAAGATATGTGATATATGTAGTCAGAATTTTGAAGATTGTGGCAATGGTGGTTGTGGTTTTTTTTGTGGTTGTTGTTGTTTTTTCTTCAATCCTGTTCAAAATTATCTTTTTCTTTGCTTAATTTCTATTGATGTTAACCATTGGGTTGTTAATCGTGGCATTCACCTATGATTCCTACTGGTTTATATTATGGCAGATATCAAATTTGATTGCTCAGTGGCAAATATTGCTGTTTCATAATTGTACCTCTGTGCTTTTATTGTGCCACACACATACGCTGCCAGCCAATGAGATCGCGTGTGTGTGTGTGTGTGCGCGCGCGCACACACACACACACACACTCTCTCTCTCTCTCTCTCTCTCTCTCTCTCTCTCTCCTTCTCTCTCTCTCAGCAAAGATGCTGAAACTATTTTAGTTAGTTTTTCTTTTAAGATAGCAAAATGTATTATAATTGTAATGTTTAAGTATCAGGACATTGTTGCCAATAACTCCATAGTCTTGACCTGAAGTCTGTGTGTGTGTGCCCTTTAAAAGGAAGGAGAGGGAGGGAAAATTGGTTTCTTCTTTTCTTTTATTCAATTATTTTTGTTATTGTTGTGTATTTGACAATGATAATGATGATGTTTGTTCAAAACACGCTTGCACACAATTAAGCGCGCACCGCGCACACGCGCACACACACGCACGCGCACACACACACACACACACACACACGCACACGCACACATACACACATCCTCCCTGCCATATGACATCTTTAAAATGCTAAATGCTTTTTTTTTTTTCTGTTGTTGTTGTTGTCCAAAGCTGATTTTCTCAAGTGCTGATTTTGAAATGAATCGTCTTTGGAGTCAGTTGTTCATTTCTCCATTGTCGTGTGTGGGCAGATTCTAATGCAGGCGAGATGTTTGCTTGCTTGTCGTTAAATGTCTTTCTAGCATGTGAATTGATTATTGAAAGACTTAAATTTCAAATCAACAACCGTGTAATCCTGATGACAAATCCATGTATTTGTGCCAGTTGCTTATTGTTTATTAATTATGCTGATAACGTTTGAACAGAGAACATGTGCACAGATTCGCGCGCGCACGCGCACACACACGCGCGCACGCACACCACGCACGCACACACACACACACACACACACAGCACACACACACAACACACACACACACACACACACGCACACACACACACACACACACACACACACACACACACACACACACACACACATGCTCAAGCGCACTTACACATGCATGGAGATACATAAGCACACACGCATGCTGACAAACGTACACCCACACGCTTTCTTCATCTCACGCTTGCTCATTCACACTTGCATATGTACACGTACACAATGACAAACACACGAACACAGTTGACCTAGATGCACGTGCAGGCAGTAACGTGTATGAACACATGATCTTTTTGCCTGCGTTCTCTGACGTGAGATGTGCTCGGATAGTTGGAGATGTTTGGATAATGAGTGAGAGGTTTCTTTTTCTCTCTCTCTCTCTCTCTCTCTCTCTCTCTCTCTCTCTCTCTCTCTCTCCTCTCTTTTGTCTATGCGCATGCGCACATGCATTTTTTCCCCTCTTCATTCCCCTATGCTCCCTCCTTCCGCCCTCCCTTCCCATCTCCTCCTCCGCCTCCTTGCTCCAGCCCGGTCTACTTGTTATATATGATTCCCCCTCCCCCACTGCCCCAGATGTATCCACATGTTGTCCCCCCTACTCCCCCCCCCCCCCCCCCCCCCCCCTTTTTTTTTTCTCTCCCTCCTCCCCACACCCCCCTTGCACTGATGTTGTGCACCCAATGCTCGCTTGCAGTGGTCAAGGGAATACATAAGGGACTGTGGTCTTTTTCCTGTTTCTTTTGGATTGTTATTGTTAAACTTTTGTTTATCTTTTTGCCTTTCTTCTGTATGAGAGTGAGTTTACGGGTGCATAAAGGATCGTTTCCTTTTTGGATATTGTACGTTATGTTAAAAGTGCATTGTTACGAGGCAATCTTGAATTGTTTTATGTTGTTTTCTACATTAATTCATGCAATGCTTATGACCTGGTTTCACAGATGTAGCTATGCATCTTTTACTGTCATGCACATATTACAAATAAGGAATGATGAAGACTAAACAATGGAGACTTTAACAATTGCGTCTCTAAACTGTCAGGGATTGGGGGATATGAAAAAAAGAAGGGATGTCTTCCATTATCTGAAACAGAAAAAGTTTTCAATATATTGTCTGCAAGATACTCATTTTAGTGACAAACTAGAAAAATATGTAAACTCTGAATGGGGCTATAAATGTGTGTTTGCGTCTTATAAATCAAACTCTAGAGGAGTGGCTGTTCTCTTTTCAAACAACTTTGAATTTAAGATAACTAAAGTTCATCGTGATATAAACGGAAATTTTATACTCGTATCATTTACTGCTTTTGAGAAGGATTTCCTTTTGGTAAATGTCTATGGCCCAAATAAGGATAACCCGACATTTTATAATTTACTTAGGGAAACCATAAAAGGTTATAAAAATAACAATGTAATTGCAGTTGGTGACTGGAATATTGTATTAAACCCAACCATTGATTGTTACAATTATATACACGATAATAACCCGAGAGCCAAAAGAGCACTTGAAAATATGATAGAAGAACTTGGATTGACAGATAACTGGAGAGAAAGCAACCCAGAATGTAGGCGCTACACTTGGAGAAAGCCAACACCATTAAAGCAAAGCAGACTAGACTTTTTCTTGTTATCTGATTATTTGTACTGGTATTTTGAAGATGCTGACATCGTCCCGGGATACCGTTCCGATCACTCTATAATTACACTGCAATTGAAATTTGGTAAAAATGAAAAGAAACATACTTTTTGGAAATTTAATCGTTCCTTACTTAAGGATAAGCAATATGTGGATGAAATTAATCAGGAAATCATAAATGTGACAAAAGAATATGCCGCAGATAATTGCAACAATGAAACAATTGATGAAATAGATAAAGGTAAAATTGAACTTAAAATCTCAGACAACTATTTTTAGACTTTCTACTAATGAAAATAAGAGGAAAAACTATCGCATATGCCACAATGAAAAAAAAGAAAACTACAGAAACTGAAAAGGAACTCATGAAAGATATTCAAACTCTGGAAAAGATGGACCATAAAACAGAAGACGTAATGAACAAGCTATACGAGAAAAATCAGGAGTTGAGGACAATTAGAGATACGAGAATGGAAGGTGTACTCTTAAGATCAAAAGCCAGATGGATTGCTGATGGTGAAAAAAATTCTAAGTATTTCTGTAGTCTTGAGAAAAGAAACTACATTAGCAAACAAATGACCAAACTTATAACTAAGGATAATGAGATAATATACGACCATAAAGAAATCTTAAATGAAGTGAAAATATTCTATGAGAATTTGTATAGGGGAAGAGAAGTAGAAAATTGTGCATTAGAAAGCTTGGTTAATGAAATCCCTAAATTATCACAAGAACAAGGAACGATGTTAGATGGTCTAATAACTATAGAGGAAGCTAGCCAAGTTCTGAAAAATATGAAAAATGGTAAAAGCCCTGGCACAGATGGATTTACAGTAGAATTTTTAAAATTCTTTTGGAAACAACTGGGACCGTTTGTAGTGAGGTCACTAAACGAAGCATTTAAACATGGAGAACTTTCATCAACACAAAAAGAAGGTCTAATTATCTGTATCCCAAAGGCGATAAACGTAAGGAATTTTTTTTTTTTTTAAATTGGCGACCTGTATCTCTTCTTAATGTAATATACAAAATAGGATCTTCGTGTATTTCCAATAGAATTAAGAACGTCCTACCAACACTTATAAATGAAGATCAAACGGGATTCATAACTAATAGATATATAGGAGATAATATTAGATTAATATACGATTTGATTAACTATCTACAGATGAAAAATCTTCCTGGCTTACTACTTAGTATTGATTTTGAAAAAGCCTTTGACTCATTGGATTGGAGTTTTATGTTTAAAGTTTTAAAAGCTTATGGTTTTGGAGATGGTATTAGCCGTTGGATTAAAACTTTTTACAAAGACATCAGATCAACTGTTAGTATAAATGGCCACACTGCACAATGGTTTAAAGTTGAAAGAGGTTGTAGACAGGGAGACCCTATTTCTCCATATTTGTTTGTCCTGTGCGTGGAAATTTTAGCTATCATGATCAGGGAAGACAAATCTATAAAAGGAATAAAGATAAATAATATTGAACATAAAATTTCGCAGTTTGCAGATGATACACAGTTATTCGAGGGTGACGAAGAATCATTTAACCGATCCATATTTATCTTAGACAGATTCAGCAAGATTTCTGGCCTATATATGAACTGTGATAAAACACAAACAATCTGGCTAGGAAATAAAAAAAGGATCAAAAAAAGTATATTGCCCCCATCTGAAAATGATATGGAATCCCCCTAAATTCAAAATACTGGGAATCTGGTTTACTCAAGATTTAAATAATTGTGAAACCATAAACTACAATGAAAAATTCGCAGAGGTTAAAATGTTATTTAAAATTTGGTCACAAAGAACCATCATTCCAATTGGGAGAGTAGCTGTGTTAAAATCTCTAATTCTGTCTAAACTAATAAATCTTTGGATTTTGCTACCTGATCCACCTGACCATTTTGTACAAAAACTTCAAAAGTTATGTTTTCAATTTGTTTGGAATGGAAAAGGGGACAGAATTAGTAGAAAAACGGCAGTAAAAAGTGTACAACAAGGTGGTTTGAACATACCAGATATTCAAGGTATATATATGCTCTGAAACTTTCATGGCTGGAAAATATAAAACAACGAATCATAAATGGATAAATATTGCAGTTGAAATGTACCCTTTTCTTAAAAACTTTGAATGTTACGGGCCAATGTACGGTTTAAATTATTCAAACATTAACCCTTTTTGGGGAGAGGTGAGCGATCGCTCGCGCCGGCCGGACGTGTTTGTTTGGAGCTCCGCGTTTTTTGTGCATTCAAAGTTTACTTCCAACTTTAAAGTGGTGTAATGTGTATTTGAAGTTTTTTGGTCGGCTGCCGCAGCAAGAGGATGAATTTATTTTTTTGTTTTTGATGATTAATAAGTGAGCCTTGAAACTAGTGTTTTGGATTGTGCGCACTGTTGGAAGTTTGCGGCTGAAATTTGAGCATCCATGTTGACCATCCTTTCGACTTAGCATGTTAAGGTTTGCTCGTGCAAAACATGCCCAACAAGATGAAGAAACGACAACGGGAACAGCGACAGACCATCAGCACTGACACGGACACAAGCCGCGATGCATCAGCTCTTAGCCAACGGCCGACAGGCGAGACCGGTCTGCAAGTAAAAGAAGTAAGGTGTCGAATTCGAGGTCTCTATCTCAAACTAGACTTCAGTTTACGGTGAAAAGAACTGCTGGTAGCGAAGTGACAATGGCCGAAGCTATGCCTTTTGAAATTTTGCAAAACGGTTTGGACGATTTGCGTCAGCGAATTGATACTTGTCAATCAGCTTTGTCAGCCAAACTTGATGAGCAGAT